>JASGXE010005828.1:0-64723 GCA_030068105.1 Sinentomon sp. SZTP_YWyxl | reverse complement strand
TGGGAGCTTTTAAGGCTTATCAGCACGGGCCGGAGAAAAGATAAAAGATGTGCAAAGGGATACAATCGTATGTCGTACTCTTTGAGGTTCCAAAATACGAGCACTGAATAAAGCAACTTCTGCGCTTTCCTAGGAAAAAAGATATGCTTTCCATTCCGTTCGGTACGACGTCCATTAGCAAATCATATCTCTTTATAGCTATTGTGCCCATTAAATTCAGCAATAATCATAATAAAGTCATAACTTTATTTGAGAAAACCGCACCGAAGACCGAGAAACAAGTGTCTGCTGCTGTTGGGGATAAATATCGCGACTCGGAAAGCGTTTGGCACCACGCTGAGGCATTAACCGAGAGCCGGCGAAGATACGCTATATCAGTGCACTTCTCTAAGTCGCAGCGGGGATAAATGTTTCTTGACTATATCTAGGCGCTAATAATTTTTCTCTAATTCATTTCTTCCGGTTCAGCACTTCTCCCTCCTTCCCCCGCGCACTTAGATTCAAAGTCCATGCACTCCCCAAGCTCGCCCACCACACCACAATTCCTCTTGCAAAAATTTCCCCCCGCATTCTGCCGGCTCAGTTCTCGCCACCACCTCAACCCAAGAAACGCCATTCCAATTCCTGCCACCAAACCCTGCCCTCTCCAGTTACAGACCCAACCCGGGGTTTAATTATCGCCGCGATTTAGCCACGCCCATCGCCTGTTCACCCTTGTTTATATCTGCGCTTTGCTGAAAATCTGCAATATTGCAATAAAAATTAATTATTTCCACGCTTGGAGCGTCAGCGGCCTTTCTGCTGTGTTGATTTTCTGCCTGACTGTCTCACACCTTAACGAACGGGTTCCTTTCCTCAAGGTGAGGTCTTGAGGTGTTGTTTGTTCCATCGCTGTGGGGCCTTGCTATAGAGGTGTCTTCATCAAACAAAAGAGCCTTCAGGTTCTGGGCTAGAGTAGCTGTGGCTGCTAACCCGCCACGCTCATCAATCTGGATGGGTTTTGTTTTGAAGGATCAGTTTCATTTATATTTTTCCGACATGACGTTGAGCCGCCTGTGCCGCGGGGTTGCCGTGTTGAACCGCCGCTGCCGCACGGTGTCGGCGGAGTACAATGCAACATAAATTACCCTTGACCTGCGCAGGCCAAAATAAAGGCGATTTTCATCAGAAATTAAAATTTTCCATTTTTGCATACTAAACAAACTCCATTTTTGCATAAAAAATACTGAATGACAATATACTGAATAGAAATACTGAATAGAACTACTGAATAGAAAAGAAAGTACCTAGGTACGAGTATGTTTTTAAAAGTGCATATTTGAATATTTCCATGCTGTCCCGTGCATAACTCGTATAGAATCTAAATAATGCTCTTTGATAAATGATTTTAATTATTTAGAATGCGGCGTCTTCCATCCGACATTTCCAACAATGGAATCAACCCAGCACACCTTGCTGTTCTCAACTTCCACGCATATCGAGTTCTCTTGCTCTCAAGGGTCGCTTCCCTATTCTATTCACCTAGATAGCTGCGGGTCCTGTCACCCTTGCCCCTCATCGTCATGGGGTTGGTTTCTTGAGAAAGCAATTTCGCGCTCCATCACTTGCAGAGGCGCGCGTTATGAAGAAGCATTTCACGACTTTTCAAACTTTATTTTGAAACTGCCAAAAATAAACACCAATATAAATGGGCGCATTTTTAGGAATTATTAAATGCCAGGTCTCATCTCCCCTGAACTTCTAGTTCGTGGACCTATTTTGACTCTGGGGTTTGGTGTTTGATGGAGAGAAAGTTGAAAGTTCTTTTGATCTTTTTGTAGTGGATTCATCAAAATAACGACATCCGTAATTCGGATATTATTTATTCATAATTCGGATATAATTTTGCCTTTATCTCTGATTGTTGTAATAATTGTACAACGTTGATAAGGGGGCAACCCCAAAAATAAACGATTCAATTCAATTCAATTCAATTCAATTCAATTCAATTCAATTCAATTCAATTCAATTCAATTCAATTCAATTCAATTCAATTCAATCTCAATTTTCTTGGCCACTATCCACACATGACATGTATATCGAAGCCCGTGCCATCCGAAGATCGTGCCAACTGGTTGATAAAGGTAACCAACCATAGCGCAGGTCATTATGGATAAAAAAAAATTCGAACCCTGATTTCCTAACCACTTTACGTTGTCTTCGTATCTGTCTTCCACACCCTGTCGGCTGATGACAATGCCACCTTGAAGAAACTGACTGATTATTAAGGAGAGGTTGTGCCCCGCATATGCAAAGCGAATGCAGAAAGAATGTTTTGTATGGACACAACGTTTTGCCATATGCTTATTGGCTAATTGGCGTGGAGTTTGTGTCAGATTCAAGTACCGTTTTATTCGGTTGCCGCTGAATTTTATTAGACGTATCCATGTGCTAATATTGGGAATGGCAAAACATTGACATCGTGTGTTTCGTTCTGTGGAGCTCCTGGAAGGATGCATTTCCCGATTTTGAGGCCCATGCATTGGTTCGGAAAAGATAGCTTTGTTTTGTTGTCTGGCCCCATGACTGTGGATTTCATTTTATGGAAAGTTTTTAAAATTCCAGTATGTGTATCTTTTTTTTTTATCAATAATCGTTTAATTTTAGCAATTTCCGAACTCCTAATTTAGAAGCCTCAACCTTTATTCTGTTGACTGAAAGTGATTGAGAAAGTGTTTTGGATATATAACTTTTCAGTTGAAGTTTCAGGTATTCAAACTTTTGAATAGGTACATAATTAAAAGGCTTGCGCAGTATTTCTTCTCATGATGCAGGGACTGTCGCCATTTCCAGTGCGATTTGGTTGCGCCTTATCAATAGGAATTACGAATACAACGGAAATCGACGAAGAGGTGCAATGCGAGTTCCAAATGTCCAAGTGTCCAAATGTTTCGGAAGTGAACGACATTTTCGTGCAGCACTTCGAAAAGGATCCACTTTCTACAGAAATTGGCCAAACGGCGTTCTGATGCAGAAAAAAGATGAGGCACCAGCCGGGGACATCGAAATGAGGGAAGGCCGTCTACTGAAGAAGCAAGGGGCCCGCCCAAATTAAAAAGCCAACGTTTAGCGTTTGTGTAGCAGAACACCTCAATGAATAACCAGGGAGTGCTTGTGGCATTCCGTCTATTCTGCCCCAATCCACCAAGACAACGAAAAAATGAGAAAAAATAAAATTTTCCAATTGTACGCATGAATTGCCTAACTCCTCTGCGGGCATAGAAACCACAATAAATGCTCAAAACTTTCCACAAAGTTGTGGGAGCGTACCAAAGAAATGCATAGTTGATATAAGCAAAGGATTGTCAGGCCGACCTCCTCGGAATTTTTTAAAAAGAAAAGAAATGGATTTTTCGTGAAGCGTTCCAAGTGAAATGCATTGCTGCCTGCATATCCGAATAGACCAGAGCAGATGTATGTTAGCATTATTAGGGTTGAGTTCTTCCCTGCAGACGGCTCTAATAATATGGCTGTATGGCAGACACAGAGACCCATATAATACCTCCGCCTGGTGCACTAGCCACAGACAAGCATGAACTATAGACCTTACGAGGCTGCACGGTTATCTTTCTGCACACGCATGGCACTATACTTTGCAATCAGACTGGCACGAAAATATCAGAGGAAGTCTACTCGTATGGCTAAGAAAGAAGTTCAGATTCAGTCTAGCATGTCCACATGGGGCTTCATCTATATGATAAGGTTATGAACAAAACACAGTAGGTATATTCCAAAGCCAGGGAATTGCTCAAGGAGCGGCATATGTCCCCAATCACAAAGATTCCAAAGATCTGGCAAAATAAGGACTATCCAATTTAAACAGGGCTTGGTGCAGTTTCACGCTTTACAAGAAATTCATGTGGTTTGAGGCTTTTTGGCAATACCGTATGTGGTGGTTCAGACAAAGTAAGCATTTTAAGCATTTTAAATCATTGATAATGCGACTCAGGCAAGTCCCTGGTCGAAAACCGAAATGTTGTTGACAAGGTGACCTCACACATCCAAAAGGAAAATGCTTCGACCCTAGCTGCAGTGAAGTGGCCGCAACGTTGCAGCAGGGGTGAAAGCCCTGTTCTCCGGTTCCTTTCGGTGACAGAAATTTTTTCTGTGGCATGCACTATGCGGTAACGTTCTTTGGAACTCTCGTGAAAAGGTTACGTGGCGATAACGTTGCGGCACGGTGGAATTTGAGACATTTTGAGATGTTGCAGCAGCGGGCTGGAACCCGAAATGCCGCCAACGAAACTGAAAAATGTGTTTGCATTGTGCTTTGAGCATCCACGCAAGTCGCATTCAGTTCCTCGTACACCCGTCTGAAGGCCAAATCTTACGACCTCTGACCCATTTGACGAAGCAAAGATCTCACTGAAACAACTGCGATAAAAAAAGAAAAAGAAAAATAACTTGTACTTTGTGCATAATAATTTGATCTAATGTTATGCTTTGTGTCCAAATTCTGCTCCAGCCATGCCCATTCAATCGTTGCCTTTTTTCAGCAATTTTTGACACTTCGTATTTCATTCGACATTTCTCTGCTTTGGGAAAATCACATCAGCAGTCTCATTTCCATAAGACACACAATCTCTTTAGAGAAATTCGGTCGGCCGAACAAATACTTCGGCAAAACGCTTTAAACACTTTAAACGCTTTAACCTGTTTAAAGCGTTTTGACTTCGGATTGGATTCCATCCATCGACGGAAGCATGAAAACTGCAAGATCGAAGACCATTCGGCAACTCAAAAGCAAGAAAGGCAGAAATATATGTCAAAGAAGACTGCATGGCCGAGTGATTGGGGCATTGCTAAGGGTCTCAGGTTCGAATCCACCGCTATAGTGGTATTTTAATTTTTTGGCACAGAAAGTCAATTCAAATCAATATCGCTACAGTGGTATTTTAATTTTTTTGGCACCGAAAATCAATTTATTAAAGTCAATCTCAGAGCCCGGTGATTCCACCGTTCCTGATGTGGCGCTGGGTGATGGTGTCACCCGAAATGATGTTCCCAGACAATACCGCACTAGGGAACGTTCCCGTCACGTTATCTGCCACTTTTTTATGTTGATGTGAAAGGACGTTGCCACAACGTACTCGTACTTTGCAGATAGGGTGTTCCCTTTAGTAGGCAAGAGAAGATAACCTCGTTCACAAAATTTAGGTTTCCGAACTCAGAATCGGAAACCAATTCTTTGAAAATATCGTTTTTCTAAACCACTTGTGCTGTTGCCACTTGCATCTCAACACAAAAGGTATTTTTCAAAAATAGTGGGGGCATATATGACATGCGCGTGTTTCGCGTGTTCACCTGAATCAAATCAATGACCTTCCACACAATGCTTAACAAATTACTTTTTGGGTGCCCGGGACTTGATTCGATTGGCGCACATTAACTGCTCTTTCGAGAGTATTTTTCACTAAAAATAAATTTTCTCAAATATGGGAGAGAGAGAGAGCATTTTGAGTAGCAAAATGCGCTGCTCTGGTCCCGATTTTGTAAGCTTGGCGCCACAGGAATAGCAATGTATCAGCTTGTTAGAAAATTGCCTCGGTTGGTTGATTCAGTTATCGCTCTGCTCCAATTTTGGGGCCATTTTAGTCCGTAATTTCGCTTTGAAGTAAACGAGTACATCTTTCCATTCTTTCGACTTATCTGGAGTCTACTCCTCATTCCACTTGAAGATATGAGCTAAGAATGCTCCCAAGTGTGCTCAGAGTGAATTCAGAATTTTTCCAACAATGAAAACTCGGTTGAAAAATTCATTCTCGGCATAGAAATTAAAGTTTTTCTGTGAATTTAAATGGAAGAGTGAGAAGCATTCTCAGCTCATATGTTCAAGTGGAATAAGCTGTACATCTGAAATTGTGTTGCTCCTAACTAACGTTGAGGGTTTACAACACACATTACAAAAATATGGAGATTGCACAGATATTCTGTTGTAATTCTTTGATAATGATGGCCCCAAAAACAAATCAAGAAAGAGGTAGCTAGAACACGCTAGGGTAAAATGTTTGGATGCTACTCAAGTTACTTGTTGATGAAACGTTATCAATGATAAATATGTTATCATTGATCAGGTCATCAATGGTAAGCAGGTTCTTTAGTCATTCCCAATTTCCTTTTGATATTCTTTACAAAAGGCTGACACAGCTATGAGCTCACGGCCATTGGTGGGCTGGTAAGCCAAAAATGTAAATCTATCTATCCATGCTCTTAAGCAGGCAGACATGGTTTTTGTTTTTTCCTCAAGATCAGCTTCCGCATTGTCGATAACATTCATTTTTTCTTTTTCTTTTTTTTTCTTTTTCCAAGCCCCTCATCACTTACCTACATCTGGTCATATTCCAACGTAATTCCCTAAAATGTCCCTAATGATTTCTTCTTTTCAAAAATCCCAATTTCCCTCAACAAAAATCCCGTTTCTATAGGTTGAGCGTTCAACGAATCTCAATAAAGTCAAAAGTTCCGGACGTTGCCAGCACTTCTTTCCGCAGATTAACGTTCAAGTCACCGCGACCGAAGGTTTTACAATCGAAATTTGAATCGACCCTCGCCCTCCCACCGCAGCTATTCAACGTCCGAGTCTGCGCCGTAGTTTAACTGCAGTATTAAGAATGCATGGCGAATTTTATTCTGAAAGAGCCCACCGTAGAGGCCTTTCTGTGCTCTCTGCTTCCTGCCAGTCCTTGCTGAAAAACATGGCCCATATTAGGAGTTGTGGCAGGGCTCTACAAAGTGTTAAATTTGGGTGGGGGCAAGGTAGTGACGAGGGCATAAATAAACAGATTCAATAAATCTAAAAATTCGCGGCTCACGAATAAAGGACTGCTGTTACGATAAGAGGGGTAAAAAGAAACTGATATTTCAAGAAGTCAAACTATGTCGCTGGAAGAAATGCCAACTTATGCTTTTGGAAAAAAAGGTTCTTGTCCTGAAGAAGACAGCGCGGTGGTTTGAAGGAGTGTAAGATGTCTCTAATGACAAACAGATTTGTTTTCAGAAGGTCAAACGAGGCTGATTTTTTGGGAAATTCAGGTTGCTGTTTTATCCATTATGACAGTCAAGACGAAGTTTATAGAACACAATGTCCGACATCAATTCCAAAAGAAAGCAAAAATAATTCTAAAATTTCTGTGATGCAATTCAGACTGCTGCTTCTTAGTGCAATGAGGATGCTGTTCCTGGACGGTAAACAACACACTGTCTCTATATCGTGAAAACAGTCTGCTAAGAGTTGCTAGGAGAGCAGATATAGTTTACCTGCTGACTTTATTTGGGGGCAGAACTGTCGGATTCCCACGACCATGGCGGCCATGAGCTGACGAAAAGAGACATAGCTTTCGAAAGTGCACGCAGAGAAAGAAGAGAGACCGGGAGAGACTGTTTAGTTCGCTGAGCAAGGTTTGAAAAGTTCAGTTCTATGCGGGAGAGATAAGGGAAGAGTTCCCTGTGTGTGTTCTCGCAAGCACTATCTCTATAAGACCGCGCTATGGAGAATCAGCTTTCCGCATTGAAAGCGAGGCCACCTTTCGGGCAAATAGATTCGAAAAGTTTTCAGAATATTTGCGGAATAAGGAGAAAGCTGAACGAGCGAAAGCGGACTGCGACCTGAGTTGTTGAATGATTAATCTTCCGAGGAAATGTTTTCCCTGTGTCCCCCGTGAAACGGTGAAACGACACAACCTAAGCTGCAGTAGAATTTGGCGAAGAAAGTTCAAGCAGCATGAAATGTTATTAATGGATGCGTCACCCAATCGTGCGATTGCATTCGTTTTCACGTGCGCGGATCAGACCACGCACGCCTCAGGTGACCCCTGTGGGATCACAACATTGCGAAAGTGATGCCGTAACATTCTTTCACAATATCAAGCAATTTGGTGGTTTATGGGCTGCCTGAAGCCAAGTGTCTTGGAGGTGAAGGATGATATTTGCCTTGTCTGAGCACGTTGTTATCCGGCTATATTAACAGTGTGTTAAGCAACAGATAGATGTCATCCCGATTTCTGTGTTCAATTCAAGTTGGTCGTCGTCTGCAGATTTGTGTCAGCTGTCTTGACAATAATTCTGTTAAAATGCGGAGGGTGCAGACACTTCAAAAATATGAAAATATGGCAGTCGCAGTCTTATTTTCATATTGTATTGTCTAACGGGAAATTAAATCCCAGCAGCAATATCGGCTCAGTTGCGTTCGGTGTCATTTTACTGGTTAAGTTACGTTTCCTGCAGCGTTTTTTCCTTGCAGCGTTTTTCTTCCATTCGCTGCAAGGAAAAAACACTGCAGGAAACCTAACTGAACCAGTAAAATGACACCGAACGCAACTGAGCCGATATTGCTGCTGGGATTTAATTTCCCGTTAGACAATACATACGAAGGGCGGTTTTCACGTTTTGGCAGTGCCGTTTTTATGAAAATGTGAGCTTTACCATGGGTGTTCATTCTACATTGTTCATGCAAACACAACATTGTTACTTATCTTTTGCTACATGTTTTTATATGTTTGTTCCTGCCAACTGAGACACTAAAATGTTCTCTGTGGTCAACAATGGCTGTGTAATTGAAAAAAAGGAAAACTTCCAAAAAAGGACTCGGAATAAACATGTGCATTCGGTTTAAGCTTGGTCAATTCGGAACCCAAATTCAAAATATCCCTGTTGGGGTGATGGCAGACAGTGATTGTTCCATACTGTCGCGATCTGGATGCGTCAATTTGAAGAAGGAATAGACACAGTTGAAGATGAAGAGCGCACGGGTCTCCAATGAAGGTCACGAGCGAGCAAAAAAATAGTTGCAGCCGATGAGGAGGCTGTGCCTGATGAGAATTTTGTCGCATTCCAATGTGCGAAATCTCTTCTGGCATGCGGCATCCCTCGTTCACAGAGAAAAATGATTTGCTGTGGCAGCACAAAAATGAGTTGTGGCAACACAAAAATGGAATTCCATTTCAACATTTGGAGTTGCAGTTCTCAGATCCTGGCTTTCCAACGTCTTCACAGCAGTAACCATGGGGTCGTTTGTGACCTCGCGGTTGGGCAACCCGGGTGCTCTAATTCGGCAATTGTCTCGCTACCTTCGTCAAGTTGCTACATCCACCTGGTGACTGTCCGATAAAAGGACAAGCTCTCTCCTTCATCATCATGCTACCAAGTTCTTGTGAATTTGGGTTATGAACTGAACAAGTTTAAAACCGAATGTAAATCTTTCTTCGAGTCAGCTGCTGTGTTTTTAATCACACAGCCAATCTTGGTTTGGGAAAATGAAAGAATCTCAGTTGTCAAGAATGAAAACCAAAAGTTGTAAGCTGAAACCAGAGGAAATATAAGTGCTAAATGAAAAATTCAGACGAATGGTAATGCTGGCATCTTCAAGAAGGGCACTATGCCAAAACTTACCAATAATCCTTCGTACCATCGTAGGCTATTGCAATGTATTTTGGCAACATAACGGCCGCACGCACAAAATCCCATTTTCGGAGCTCGCAAACCTCTTAATGAATAGGAGAAATTCCGAAGGGCTGGCCAATTTAAGAGGTATTGACTCTTAAAAAGTTTGCCCCAGTTTCACGCCTCACATGAATGGCATAAGTTTTGCGACGCCCGTACCATTAAGTTATAATTTATGAATTCCCATGCCAATTAGTGATGTGCTCATTTCTTTGACTTAAGATGATGAGACTTGAGATGATATGTATTCCATTCAGTAGAGTTTGTCATGCGAATTGGTTTGGCCCTGAGAGGAGAATGAAGGCGGTGAAACGAAAGTGTCGGAAAAGCGCATGCTGGCGATTGCAACCAGTAAAAAACATTACGAGAGCCATTTTACGTCAAAAATATCCTGATATTTTAAAGAAATGACTGGAATATACAGCGGTGATTGGAACAAGTCACTACCGGAGCGCTGTTTCTCTGCTTGAAAAACCCGATGATTGGTCCAAGCGACATTGATCGAAACGTAATTATGAAAATTATATTGAACCCAAATCCTTCCATGATTCAGGATAAAAGTTCAGTGGTCGTTGAGCACTTTCTGTGATGCGAAAGTAATGCGAAGGAGCAAGGATTCCATTCCAGGACAGGTGGCAAAATGTGAGGATGATCGCCTTGCTTCAGCGGTTGCTATATCTGAGGCGGTGTTACGTACGAGTGTCCAGGCGATACTTGAGCAGGATTAGAGATGAGCTGTGAAGATAGAGCCGTGCTGAATGGTGTGGCACGCCAGGTGGTGTTTAGGGTCACGAAAGGTCATCAAAGAAGAGATCATCTAACAACAAGTTGAGAACCACGATTGGAGAAGTGAGTGCTCCTGATGCTGCTCCTTCATCACCGGCTTGCTTTTCGTTTCAACAGAAAAAAAAATAATGAACAAAAAGACAACAGTGGCCATTTGCCACCGGCTTTGTACCGAGATCCAGCAATAACTGATCCATGAGTATTAGACATTCATCAAGATCATTCTCGTGATAAGAAGAGAAGACATGATGGATAGATGGGCGTCTCAGAACAGCCGTCTTTCTGAATGCTGCAGATGAATGAGTAGTCACCTAAAAATAATATGAATTGATGCTACTAAAACCTATAAAAATCGGCAGTCTCAATAATTTTACGGAACAAGAGTTCCAGCGAGAATGCCCAACGCAACCTGAAGAAGGGAATAACATTTTGCTGCGGGATGTTTATCATTGTGTGTGATGCGATTTGACACATTGCAAACTGTATTGCATTCCATGAGATGAGCATTTCGGTCCCTTCTTGTACACGGCAGCATCACTGCAAGATTGGAGACTGATTCGCATACGGATTCTGAAATTTTGGAATGTTACAACTGAGGCACAGATGCGCAAACCAAGGGTTTCTCTTCAGTAATTCACCACGCAAAGAGCTCAAACATAAAAAAATAACGGGCCAACATGTTTGGCAAAAAGGAAGAGGAAAAACAGCGATTTAAGCATGTTGAGCAAACCTAAAATGGAATTAAATTGGATGGAAAAAAGAAGCTGAACTGGAAAAATGGAAAAAAAGAAGCTGAACTGGAAAAATGGAAAAAAAGAAGCTGAACTGGAAAAATGGAAAAAAAGAAGCTGAACTGGAAAAATGGAAAAAAGAAGCTGAACTGGAAAAATGGAAAAAAAGAAGCTGAACTGGAAAATGGAAAAAAGAAGCTGAACTGGAAAAATGGAAAAAAAGAAGCTGAACTGGAAAATGGAAAAAAGGAGCTGAACTGGAAAAATGGAAAAAAAGAAGCTGAACTGGAAAAATGGCAAAAAGGAGCTGAACTGGAAAAATGGAAAAAAGAAGCTGAACTGGAAAAATGGAAAAAAGAAGCTGAACTGGAAAAATGGCAAAAAGGAGCTGAACTGGAAAAATGGAAAAAAGGAGCTGAACTGGAAAATGGAAAAAAAGAAGCTGAACTGGAAAAATGGAAAAAAGAAGTTGAACTGGAAAAATGGAAAAAAGGAGCTGAACTGGAAAAATGGAAAAAAGGAGCTGAACTGGAAAAATGGAAAAAAGAAGCTGAACACCCAAACCTTGTGTTGCAATGATTGGTTGATTACACAGGCGCACCTCAGTTCGGTTTGTTAAGAGATATTTTACGTGTGCATTTGTCTGCAAAAACGCATTTGCAGACCAACAAAGGGGAAAAAGGTGTTGTCGCATTCAAGACCCTTGAATCTTCGGTCTTCCCTTAGATTTGGAGATCTCGGCATCAATGCCCAATTGCAGACTTTTAGAAACGGGTAGGCTAACTCTGCACACGTGTACCTATTACCAGTTGAGTTCAATAGAGGAACATGGCGAACTGCATCGTTTTGTGAGCGTATTCCGGTCTTTGCATGCGTTTTTTGCAATGACCAACTGTGAAAGGTTTTTCCCATATTTGGACATTTTCCTTGGTGCTCCAAAAATTTGCACATGGACTGCCTGATTCAAGTGTCGTAACTCAATCAGAAGTGTAAGTTGTTTTTAATGTAAGTTTTACAAACATACAAACAGAACTGAACCTAAACAATACACTCTTCGCTTATTGCCTGAGAACATTATAGAGTTAATGACGAGAAATTAACCATTTAATTCTTGATGCCCCCATGGAAAAGCATGAGATCGCTGTAGCGCGTATAACTAAGCGAACTACCAAGATAGCCGACGATACTTTAGTGTTTCTTGCATGTCCTAAGACTTCAGGTGGACCTATTATTACCTTCATAAACGCAATCAAATTAACAGCGCAATTTGGTAATGCTTTCACCTTTGGTCAGACAATTGTGTTTACCTTGTAATTTTGAAAAATACGGCACTAAATGCAGCTGTCTGACGATAGTTACGAGATGGATCTTCACTGCAACATAAAATTTGTCACTTCTAGATAATGCAACAATAAATATAGCCCTTTCCAAAACTACATGGCAAAGCAAATGACGCCGCAGGAGACGCAGAGTGAACGATAAGCATAAAATGAAACACCCCTTTTTCGAAATATTTTGCTGATTTTTCAACAAACACTGCGTCCTCTATGCTGTCGATTGAATGTGTCAACGACCCGTGTGACGACCCTTTCAAAATTTCCTTTGTGTTGCTATCCGGTAGACGTTAGGAAAGTTCTTTGAAAGTCAAATAGATTCGGCTTTCTCCTGATGGGGACGGATATTAGAAAGCGAAGACATAGCAGTGCTTCTCTCTCCCCCTCTCTCTCTTTCTCACCCCCCTCTCTCCTCTCTCTCTCTCTCTCTCACCCTCTCTCTCACCCTCTCTCAAACACTCTCTCTCACCCTATCTCTCACCCTCTCTCTCACCCTCTCTTTCTCACCTTCGCTCTCCCCACTCTCGCTCGCCCTCTCTCTTTCTCTGTAACGGCAATTTCCGACGCAAAAGGTGAAAAATTTAACTAATTAGCGAACTTCGCAAAAACTTTGTTGCCTTGATTGGAAAACGGAAATTGTTCTCTGACAGACTTTCATCGACACATTATTGCATGCAAAAGTCGATTCACCGCTTTATGTCTTCATTTTCTCAAAAGATGTAATTTCTCAGGATCTACGAATATTTGACTTCTGGAAGGTGTCATACCGTTGCACAACCAACGCTACGAAATTGCTCAAAATGCACTGTTCATCGAGTTACATTAAACATATTTTTACTGGGCCACCGCTGCCCCCCACCGTCGCATTCAGAGGACAACATGTCCAGTCAGGAGTAAAAACAATTGTAATCCAAAGCCATGGAAAGACGCACAAAAATTTGTGCGTCTTTCTGTGGCTTTCTTTCTTCAAAGCCATAGAAAGACGCACAAAAATATTATATTTTTGTGCGTCTTTCCATGGCTTTGGATTTTGTGTGGTTGATTCAGTGCACGTTGCACCGTGTCAGAATAAGGCCAATAATGCAAAAACCTATGCCAAAGTGCCTCATTTCCAACAAGGCATGGGCACAAGCGGCTTTCAAGAAATAGTTTTGAGCGCAATGCCAAATATGGGTTGTTGGCCGTCAACCACAAGCAACATACGGTAATGACCCCGTGGGGAAATGGTGGTGCAACGGTGTCACGTTTTTGATTTCAAAGAGATCCTGGAAAATTGCGTCTATTCGAGATGTAGAATTTCAACAGGAATTTTAGAGACCATAGTCTCAATATTAAGGAACGGTGCTGTTTAAAGAATGGTTGCGCCGCGTCATTATTTGAACATACGAGCACCAACAAAAATTACAAATAGCGTGCGCGAAGGCAGTAGTTGTATAAATTGGCACTTTGTTTAATGTTCAACATTGTGATGACATGGTCCATGATATTCGCACAATATCGTCGGACAAAGTTTATAAATGCGAAATCAAAATTTGCAAATGCGAAAGATCCACCAGTTGCATCATCCTGCCAACACTTAAGCGTTGTTCATCGAGCACCATTCCATATAGGATGTTTTTCTTTTGTGCCGTTTTTCTTTTGTGCCGCATCCAATCAAACACTTTACCCGTTCATTTGGGTTAAATGACGATCTTCGCGATTTGCGATAAACTGAACGCCGAATAAATCAAAGTTATTCCTTTAGAATCAAGCGTCAATGCATTTAAAGACACAAACTTAGAATACTCACAAGAATGCTCAGAGGGAAACAAGAATTTTTGCAACAATGAAAACTCAGTCGGTGGAGAAATCAATGCTTTTCGCTGCTGCATGTTAAATTGAATTTTCAGCCTACAAAATGTAAAAAAAATAGTTTGTGAAAAATGATTGGCGGGTAAAAGTTTGACAGCATGGCAGATCTGAAAATTAAAAAGAAAAAAGAAAATTACGAAAATGAACATTTGATGGCAAATCTAGCACCAACATCAACACAGACGAAGCCACCCATGCACCGACCTGCGGCAAAGTTGCCACCAATTGGAGACCAAATCAAACATCAATAATGAAATTGGTAGTAAATTTTCGGTACGCCTGACATCTGCCAGCACTTCATGGTACCATCACCGGATGGTACCACAAACCAGTGGTACCATACCACCACCTCTGGGAGCAGATCTTCCAAGGAATTTTTTACAGTGAAAGAAGACACCAAAAGGAAAATTATTTCTGATTAGATTTCATATTGTTTACAACGATGGTTTGGGAGAGAGCGGTTGTCCGGAAGAGAGTTTCAATTCGCATTTGTTTTTGGGAAGAAGGAACAGAGAAGTGAAGGATTTGAGTGGCAGGGGGCCTGGAAAGAGCAAACTGACTGTTGCTGTCAATGTCAGTGGAGGATTGCGAACAATTCATGCAATAACATACCGGAATGATATTTGATAAATTTGTGAGACAGGTAGAGGCGGTGAAAATGTCTACGATCGCGCAGAATTAACAAGTTCGGGTTTTCTCGATGTAAGAATCTGTCATGTGAATTGCAACGACCATTATCTCCGGCATTCCAAGCTATGATTCTACCTTCACGATCAGTTTTACAGTTTACGTTTTTACTGTCATAGTTCGCCTAGTTTATACCGAGTACCAGTTTACATAGCTTGGCTAGGGTAAGGGCTAGGGCTTGGGTTACCAGTTAACTTCTTTCAGCATTTGTCGCAGAGTTTCTTTTGGTTGATTTGGAATTTATGATGAAGAACCCTCGCCGTTATTGTGCATCATTTGCAATTATTATTCGCTGCAGTTCAGCTGTGTTACAGCCCTCTCTTCGCGTTACACCATATGAAAAGTGATAACAGTGAATCGAGAGTGCACAAAAAGTGACCGCTAAAGATGAGGCAGTTCAGATATCACTGCAAAATTTGCTGAAATCTTTGCTTCTCCTGGATGGAAAGAGTGGACACCGAGATATCTTATCCAACAAATTGGTGAAGGTTAGTGGATAAATCAATAGCCTTTCTAAATAGCCGTAAGATGCTTCTTCTGATGTTATTCGTTACTGTTCGTCAGATATTTCAGCACTGCAAAATTTTCCGGATTCGTTGGGCCTCTTGGATTGAAAATGAAGTTGCGGAGTTTTTTAAACTACAGTTTGTTGAAGGTTGGTAGGTAGATTGATTGCCCAAAAGAAACGTTAGCTTTTCCTATTTTCTGTGCGTGTCTGAGTGCAAGCTCTTTCTGTGCTGCAAATGCAAAATTTTGTTCTAATCTTTGACCATAACCTGGCTGGAAAGAGAAGTTAGTCACTATATACAGGGTAGCCCAAAAGTCTTTGGCCATAGGAAAAACTTAAATTTGTTGTTTTTTGTCAAATTTTGTGATCTGAAACCGTTTCTTGTTCTAACCACGGATGTCTAGACTTAATCGGAACAACATGTGCATATTCAGGGATGCCCAAAGTCTTTGGACACTTCAAAAAATTAAAAGAACTGTATTTTAACCGACAATTAGCTGATGGTTGGCGTTAGAATTATTTGCCTTTCTTTTTGACGAAATCATTTTTGTAGGTACTGCTCCCTGCCATGTTTCACTCTCAAACTTTCGTATATGCGAAGACTCACAGGTTGTTTTTACAATTCTCGTCGGGCTTTGATTATGGTTGGCGAAAACCGACGACCGAAGTTGCATGCTTTTTCAGCGCGGCTTTCGGCTTAAATGTGACGGCAGATTCAGAATGCATGACCAAATAACGTTATACGAAGTACTAATGCAGAAATTAGGGAAACGTTAATTTTTTGGGTGACGGAAACATTAAAAATGGGTAAAGTTTATTACCGATATTTTTTGCAACGTATCCGGTATTCGTAATGGTATATGATTAATAACGGACATTCCGTTGACATCAATTAAAATGTTAATTAGATACCGTTGTAAAAAACCGTTGCACATCTTGTCACCAGCATCAGGCTGTACAATGAATGAGGTCTTTCATGAACGGAAGTCAGAGTCATATTTCCACTGCCACCATCCACCTTGTATGTATTAATGGCAACTCAATCACTTTGATCTACGCTACGCTATGTAGTTCAAGGCTACTGCCCAATGATTTTTGACGAACGAGTCAATAATTTTACGCTCTTGTCCTTATTGAGGCTTCTTCACATCGGACGGAGGCGCTACTTGATCCTCGTCTATTGTCAATAGGATAGGCATGATGAACCACTGCGGTCATACCGGACAGTTCCCATCCCATTATAAAGAAATTAAATGTGACCAGTTCCAAAAAACACAAACGATCTTTGCAACTGCGGGCCCATTTTATTCAATTATCTCGTTCGCTCCTGAAGATTTTGAAAAAAACCTCCACAACCTTTTGTGAGCACGTTGAAAGAAATGGCATTATATCAACTGGCAGCAGCACGGAATTTGAAGCGAAAATCATGTGAATAACCCAACTTGTTGAACTTGTTTTCAACATTGCCAACAATTTACTTGTTCACAAAACGAAGCGCACACACCGCATTTATTGATGCAGCGAGCAAAGATATGGAATCTCGAAGAGCGAAGAGTTTGAGTTTATAGCCCCCCCCCCGAAGGCATCTCTGGACTCGAAGACTGGAGTCCCGCAGGGCAGTATGCTGGTTGTCCTCTTCTCTACTTTCTTCTTAAAAATGACTTCTTCGATAAATAATTATTGATTGGAGATAAAATTGTTGCACAAAAATCATATCTTACGATAACTATGGTCTTAACCTTTTCAATCTAACATCGGCAAAGTTTTTTCAAGTGGTGTAGTGATTGGCAAATGAGTGCGAATGTTTTGAAATGTTTTTTGTTCATTTTCGTTCCCGATTCTCTACCCAACCCATGCCATGCCTCCCCCTCAGGATCAAATTAGATCCTGATGGGGAGGCATGGCATGGGTTGACTGATCAAATTAGATGCGGCAGTGGTGTAATGATAGCTGTGCATGAGAGCATTCCTTGCTTTGGTGTTGAGTCCTTTTTGAATGATGGTAGTCTCCTTGAGATCATCATGGTGCTCCATTAAGTTGCATAAAAATATGAATATTCTTTTGGCGGGTGTCTCTCTGCCCCCAGGGTTGACTTCAGATGATCCAATTTTGAGTGATCTTTATGACTCTGTTGCTGCTCAAGCATCACGTGGCCATAAGATCCTTGTGTGTGGTGATGTTAACGACCCAAATTATTTTGCACCCTCTCTTAACGGCCCATCAACAAATTCCCTTCCCTTTAATGGTAATGACAAATGTGTGGAGCGGTTAATACAGACTTTTAGTTTCCAGCAACTTGTCAAGCAGCCTACACGCGTCACTCCAACTTCCAGCTCACTTCTTGATGTCGTGATGGCTAATTTTGAATGTCCCACTTTCCAAACTGTTGTCGTACCTGGAATCGCTGACCATGACCTGATAATTGTGACTGTGCCTTCAGTGCCCTGCAGAAAAGTAGACAAGGTCGTGAAATCCGTCCCTAACTACTCAGCTGTTAATTGGCCCGCTGTTAATACAATCCTACTGACAAATCCCTTGTTCCATGAGAACCTTAGCATCACCAGGTCAGTAAATGAAAATTGGTACACCCTTTAAAACACTCTTCTTTCAATTTTAAATTCCATTCCATAGTAAAAAAATTTAAATGCAGGTCTAAGTTTCCCTGGGTCAATCTGAAACTAAGCAAGCTCCTCCTGCGTAAGAGACGTGCACATTCCAAATTCAAGCGCACTGGCAAACTGGCTGATCAGCATACATACCGTAACCTTCGTATGCAGTGTTCAGATTTAAATGCAACCCTTTTCAATTCGTTTATAAATAGCTCCCTTCAGGATAAATATTGCCGCAAATTTTGGAAGCACATAAGGTCCTTAAGGGAAAGCAGCGGCATTCCACCCCTAATTGCTGCCAATGGAAATCAGGTTTCTGGCCCTCAGGAAATTGCTAACGTTCTGAATGATCATTTTACCAGCGTTTTCCCCGCAACTCCAAGCAGACCCTCATCTGACGCGGCTTCTGATCCTAGTCATTTTGAAGAACCCCTTTTTCCAAAAGTTCACGCTGCAGGTATTGCGAAACTCATTGGGAAAATTAATCCCAATAAAGCTATGGGCCCAGACGGCCTTCCCGGTCGCATGCTCAAGGAACTTTCTCCTGCCATGAGCACAATATTAACTGTACTTTTTTCACAGATATTTGCGCTCGGTGAGCTTCCTTCGGATTGGGAAAAAGCAATTGTGATCCCGATCAAGAAGAAAGACGTCCCTCCAAATAAACCCGATAGCTATCGTCCAATATCCCTCACTTGTACTTGTTCGAAAATCTTTGAACGGATACTTTCTACTGTTATTCACAAATTCCTCAGCGAAAACGACATCCTGCACCCGAATCAGTTTGGTTTCCGCAAAAACATGTCCTGCGAAACGCAGGTCCTTCTTCTCGTCGATGAAATTGCCAGAAGTATGGACAGTGGAGTCCCAATGCACGCCATCTTCATCGATTTAAAGAAGGCCTTCGATTCTGTCCCCCATGACAAGTTGCTGGAAAAAATGAGGAGCTTAGGATTTCCTGTCTTTATTCTGAGACTGCTGGTCAGTTTTCTGAAAAATCGAACGCAAGTAGTTTCCGTTAAGAATGAATTTTCCACTGAGTCCCCCGTCCACTCTGGTGTCCCCCAGGGTAGCGTTCTTGGTCCGCTGCTCTTTCCGATTTACATCAATGACATTTCATTTGGTCTTGCTTCCCATATTCGTCTGTTAGCTGACGACATTGTCATTTATCGGGCTGTTAGATCGTCCCATGATACCCAGCATTTGCAATCAGACCTCGACCGTGTCTCCCAATGGTGCGACGCCTGGGGCATGCAGATCAACGCTGACAAAACTAAGGCCATGATCTTTGCCAAACCATCCAAAACTTATGTTATGAGGAACGTTGTCTATGAAATCAACACCCATCCCCTTGAAATTGTTAATCGCATAAAGTACCTTGGTGTTGTTCTCAGCTGCAATTTGACATGGCGAAACCACATCACTTATGTCTGCGATAAAGCCAGGAAAACCCGCGCTTTTATAAATCGAAACATGAGATTTTCCTCCCAAGAAGCGAAACTAAAAGCATTTAAGACGATTATTTTGCCTGTGCTTGAATATGCTTGCGCTGTTTGGGATCCTGATTTCCAGCTTGAGATTTCTAAGCTTGAGGCAATCCAGAGACGAGCCTCTCGAGTGATTACTGGGTCGTATGCACGGACAGTCAGCGTTACCGGCTTGTTGAAAAACCTTAATTTAGACTCACTGGCTTCAAGACGAAAAGAACATCGCCTGAAGCTTTTCTCTGAAATAATCTGCAAGTCTGTGAATTTTTCGATGCCTCCTGTCTACTCCATCAAGCCCATTCAAAGGAGAACGGACAATGGCCTTTCCCTCCGTATTCCAATTTGCAAAACGAATGCCTTATTCAATTCTTACTTTCCCAAAACGATCAGAGATTGGAATAGCCTTACATATTTATCCCCGCTAGTCGCAAGAACATTGGCATCCCTGGACGTCGCACATCGTTCTTGATTTGTGCCCCTTTTCTTGCTTTTTTGTGTGCTTATTTCGTCTCACTTTTAAATTCTTGACTCAGAATTGCTCTTCGTCGTCCTGCCACCACGTACCTTTTGTGGCAGTATTGTCAATCATAATCATAATCATAATCATAATCATAATCACAATCCAACAAATCACAATCACAATCACAATCACAATCACAATCACAATCACAATCACAATCACAATCACAATCACAATCACAATCACAATCACAATCACAATCACAATCACAATCACAATCACAATCACAATCACAATCACAATCACAATCACAATCACAATCACAATCACAATCACAATCACAATCACAATCACAATCATAATATCATAATCACAATCGTAATCGTAATCGTAATCGTAATCGTAATCGTAATCGTAATCGTAATCGTAATCGTAATCGTAATCGTAATCGTAATCGTAATCGTAATCGTAATCGTAATCGTAATCGTAATCGTAATCGTAATCGTAATCGTAATCGTAATCGTAATCGTAATCGTAATCGTAATCGTAATCGTAATCGTAATCGTAATCGTAATCATAATCATAATCATAATCAGTAGTTTGACACCAAACACTCAAGTTGACACCTGGCAGAGGAAAGGTAAGGTTAGGTTAGGTCAGATTAGCTTCAGATGTCGTAAATTATGGTTTTTATTTGCGACGCACCTCACTGATTGGTCGAAATTCTGGCGATTTGTTTGGAATTTAGAAATTCGCCTTGCGGAAGTGGATTGAAAAAAAAAATATGCATACCGCTTTCATTTCAGGAGCATCAATAACAATTGAAATCCAACGCAATCCATTTGGAATAGTGGTTCCTTCATTTGCGGGTCACAACCACTTCTGCTTTTGCTGTCGATGGGATCTGGATAGTTCTAAACTTAAAATTTTGCATTTCTGCTTCGTCAGGGTCTGGACGAGTGAGTTGTGTTTTTTATCGGGAAAAGAAGACTTTTCGTGGGACATGTTTCAAATGTAAATTCATGAGACAGGATTTCACAATAAAATATGATTTTTAAACAAAAGGATTTCTGTCGTGGAAAGTCGATCATGACGTGTTTGCGACGTGTCGCAGTTGTGGATCGGTTTCGGAAATTAAGCGCATGTGCTAAGAAGTTCTGCATCGGATCACAACTACATGAAACATCATGCATATTGGTCGATGCTTCACAGGATAAAAACGTAAACACGTACGAGTATCTACGACGTACCAGTAACAAAATTTTCCGATTCCAGGTTTTCCTTCCAATGCAAAAGTGCTCATGCGCACTTATACTTGCAACATTTCAATCCAGAAGGACTCGCAAATAGAAATTGCTTTTCAATAGCAGTCACCGGTGTTAGGCTAAAATTGTTTTTGACGGGCATGAAAAATAATCCCGCTGATTTGGCTAATCGTATGTCAGCGAAAAATCCAAATACGAGTATACAATTATAATCTTTGGCACAGCATTTGCTGAAATAAAATGGGAATACGGACTGTAATAAAACTTCCGTGTTTTGTAAAATATGGATAGGATAGGACTTTTGCTGGCTGGTGATTGGATTTCATTTGAATATCCTACGATACAGTTCGTACATCTCGTATAAAATGTGAATAATGGCCTTTTGTTGGGCCATTCGGTATGGGGCCACATGGACCGAATAAAAACCCCAACATTCAATGCCAAACACCAAACATATTGGCCATTTAGGGGGGGATAACCTGGTTTCGGCAAACTTTTTTCTTTTTTTGGCCAATTGTGTTCAAATTTTGTACATTCTTTGGAACCAATCAAGACAACTTCTGTGCAAACTGTGAACACTCTAGCTCTTCTGGTTTGGTCATAGTAGCCATTTTAGGGTAAAAAATAATGTTCCGTCCCGTGCACAGCGATAACCACACGTCCAAGAAGGCCCAAATTCTTGTTTTTGGGGTCTTTTTGCCGAGACAAAACTTTTGACAAGGCCTGATTTCTTGTTTTTGGTTCCAGAATTGTGTGGCAGGTGATTTTCAGTCACTCCGCTAGAAAAGCGGCAAAGTTTTAGCAACTTTTCCGTTGACTCGTTATTACTCATAATGGGAGGCAAAAATGATCAAATATGGCTTTGTCGTTATATAATCGTTTTTTACCCAAGTAGGTACACCAAATTTGAACATGATCGCATAAAAAATGGTTGAGATACACGGAGCAGAACACAAAAAATGCTCAAAAACGAGAAGTTGAGAAAAATAACGTCAAAGATCGAGAACATTCTTTTTAAGATATTTGCAATTGGTTTTCAGCATCAGAATCAAGAGATATCAGCGCATCTGATCCACTCATTAAAAAATTGACAATTTTTCTTTTTTACGAAAAAATCTAAGTTCCCACCTTAAAGCACCATTCATCGCCCATATTGGAACCATGTGGGTATGATGCTGCTTGTGGAGTCATTATATGAAAGTGGAGTATTTCCTTCCGGCCCTGCGAGAAGTTAAACAATGAATGGAAACTTTAAGGAGCTGTTGGCATTGTCGTTAAGGGCTGGAGTTGAGCTTTGCGAGCCCAGTACCAATAACGGTGTTATTAACGGCTCTTATCGAGTCGCGATGTTGTATTTTTGCCGTCTTTCTCTGGACCCGACATCAAGGCTGATGCCTTTCCTCCACATCTTCACCTCCGTTAACAAAACAACGCAACCATTCAACAATAAAGCCTGGGCTTAAAGAGAGCATCACCCGCACAAACGTATTGCACTGCAATACGGACAGTGCAATACGCACAAACGTATTGCACTGTCCCCGTTCGGGCGCCAAAATGCGTTTTTTAAAGATGTTTCGTGTGGACCTCTCCAAACTGAAACTCTCAGTAAAGGTTTTCTAGCAAGGTGCCTATATTGAAACTAAACTCTTTGAAGGCTATACAACTAAAAGAGTGAAAGGGATGAAAAAGGAATGAAATAAGTTAAATGACAATGAAAACATGAATAAAACTCAAAAGAGAAAATAATGTGAAATGAAACAACACAAATGAAACACACTAAAAACAACACTGAAACAAAATTGGCACTGCTGCACGTGACGAAGAGTGTTTCTTGATCTACAGCGAACCCAGTCTGATCAAAGGGATTTTCGTATAGCCAGAAATGTAGTTTCTAACATGGAAGGTAAAGTGAGAGGCAACTTAACTCCAGTATGGGGTCACAATTGTTGACCAGCATTCTTCAAGTACCATATCGCCAAACTTGATCTGGGACAAATGACATGCATGGTAATTGGCAGTGTTCAGGTGTTGCAGGACTGATTAGCAGCTTGCCAGAAAAGGGCTGTTGTAATGTCCCCAAAATTACAACTGCAAATAGAAAAAGGGGTTTGGAATCGCCCTTGTGATACACGCCAAAATGAGTGAATGGAAGCTCTGTCTGAGTGAAAGCGACAAGGAACTGTAAAATTCACTGGGGGTCTCAACATTGTATACATCTGTATCTCCTTCAATGATGGTGCTATTCAATCACATTTCTTATAATTCAGGTTCCGTGAAAAGATGTGTGGTAAAGGAACTTAGTTTTCGTAAAGGATTTCAGTTTGTTGTAACAGTGGTTTCAACAGTACGAGTATGTTGTAACAAATCACAGAAAATCAAATCATTGCAAATCTTCTGTAGAAAGTGTGTTCCAGTGAAATCAGTTCCTAAAATCAGTTTGATTTGGTCCTCTCCCACTCTCAAACAACTTGGTTACGATTGAAAGCGTTATCCTTAATATTTCGGCCTTTTATCCCAAAACTAAGTGTCCCTGGCCCAAAGATCAACATCACGAAAACTTACCCCCGAAAGAAGATGGCTATTCCTCGGGGTTGACTGGTGTTAACAGTGCCAAATTGCTGCACTCGTTGAACAGGCAGATAGTATGCCAATCGAACAAAAACCACAAGGGTTCAAAGAATCTGAGTCAGTGTCCTTAGTTGGAATAGAAAAAGCCAAAGTGAAAAACCACAGCCTAACCCTAATAAACACACACTGAACTCGAGCCTGTGGCACTGGGCCACTGCCTTGTCGTACGGCAGGTTCGGAAATGAAGTGAACGTTTTCGCTGGCAACGGCTTCAGGCCGCGTTCATGAGGCTGTCAAATCGAATCGTTTTTTATCATGCAGTGAATCCGATCAAAATGCCTGCCAAACCTGGCGTCAGTAAATGCCGTGTGAAAGGTCATAAATTGTTGTTTGAAAATAGCATCCCAGCTTGAGGTCAATGCTCGTGGATGCTTAAAGTGGCAAGGATTTCTTGATTTTTCTTTCAAGTCTTATCCACATTGCATATCGCAGTCAATTTCCTGTTCGTCGGAAGCTCACTGTCATGGCCATGGCTTATGGCGCCTAAAAGTTTAATCACACAGAAGTTTGTGTGATTAAACTTCTAAAGAGGATGGATAAGCCATGGCTGGACCACAAAGAGAAAGCAAAATGTCGAAATTCACTTCCGACGGTGAAAAGAAATCAATTTGTTTATGGCAGACGTTCTCGTTTTATGGGAGACAGACGGACAAACAAGATGAATATTCAAACTTCCATGCCTCTTCGTGCCATCAGTGGAATTCGAACCATTTATGTTGTGCTTTGATGGGAAACAAAAACAAAACGGTTATTTTGGAAATAATCAAACAAAATAAATTTGTGTAATTCTTTTACTTGGACAAAGTGAACTAAATTATGGTAACAAAAATCATTGATGTGGTCAAAAAGCAAACATTCTTTACAACAAAACTTTACAAAAGGGAACCTACCTTCAATGTGTCGCCTTCAGATAACACAAAAGGGGTGCGTGATTTTAGAGACAATGGTGACAAATTTACATCACATCATACTCTGCGATTTTTAAAGCTGTGTTCTCTTATGAACTTTGGATTCACACTCTCGTTTTCTTTTCACAATATGCTCAATTTTGGTTTTATTATTCAGCCCCACGGTCAAAGATGTTCGGACAAAGCAGATATTGATAAATTTAATTTACGAGTACTTTGATAGATTCAATTTTTCTTTTTCATTTTGTTAGATTACAATCAAACAACCTTCTTTAAAAGGGTGTGCCAGTGAAGACTGGGAATCTTCAAACTCCAGTCAAACTGACTGGAGTTTGAAGATTAATGACAACAATGACAACAAATTTGTCAATGTCAATGACAAATGACAACAAATTAAAAGACGTGATCCAAGAAATGAAAGATCCAGGACACAACTTTTTGTTGCTACACGGGCAACGCAGATCCTCACCACAGGATCGCCCCACTCGCGCCCTGACAAGTCACACCGAAAAAGAAGCCTCCTGGCTTCCTGCCCGTGCACCAAACTGCGGTCCTAACAACGCCGTACGCGCATTGCAATGTTCTGGCCACGAAGAACGAAGACAGGGGACAGGTCTCACCAACCGTCTCTGGAGTTAGCAGAGATGCTCCAAGGTTGGCATCTGCAAAAAAATATCTGATTTCTATAGGCCTCAATGAAAAGATATTTTCTAACAAATTGCCTGAAGATTGCATGATTTAAGTGGTAGAAAAAGTACAAATATTATCGTACAAACGCACCTTTTTCAAAATTATGTTACCTTAAATAATTTTGTCCTGTCGATTTTCAAATTTGCTCATTTTCATTGCCAAACTGCTCGCAATGCGAGCCAAATATCCTGGGCTTCCCTTTATCACATAGCGAACACACTGTTTGCATTTGGAATATCAATGAGATTTTTTTAAATCTCATTTGATTATTGATTATTGACTTTTTGAACGATATCACTGGCGAGGTTTTTGCTTCTCAAAAATTCAACTGTGAAATTGTTCATTTATTTATTTTATATTCCGTTTATCTCAACTTCATTCATTGCAATTGAGGATGCTAATGACGTCTCTGCCTTCGTTCACATACAAAATAATGATTATCAGAATACGAAAATAAATTGTTTATTGTGCATTCCAGAACGTAATTCAAATTGTGTTCATTTGTGTTCCTCCGGACCGATGTTAAAATTGTCTTGATTTGTATTCCGGAACGTTATTAAAATTGTGTTCATTTGTGTTCCGTCGGACCGATGTTAAAATTGTTGATTTGTATTCCGGAATGTCATTAAAATTGTGTTATTTTCTTCCAGAAAGTCATTAAAATTGTGCTGATTTGTATTCCTGAATGTAATTAAAATTGTGTTGATTTATATTCCGGATTGTCACTAAAATTGTGATAATGTTATCTTCCGGAACGCATTAAAATTTGGGTTTATTGCATTCTGTAACGTCACTTAAAGCAAATTAGAAACTTATATCAACGCAAAAATCTATGATCACTAAGGTTAAAAAAGATAAAAATGTGAACAGAGTAAAAAATTGAAAAAAACTTTGCAAAGTGTCGTTTGCAGAATGTTCCCCAGTTCAAAAGGAAAACCATATCATAAATAATTTTTGTGATGGATGAGTATCAACTGCATAAAAATCATCACAACGGAAAGGACATTCTTGCATCCTCCTTAGGTGCCTATTTAGGTAATTCAGACTGACATCATTTTTCGTCTCAAGCCACTGTTTGATTGGAGACACCAGCAAGCTATCTTTCTGACTGTCCTTCAAAAAATTAACCAAAAGCACCTACAAAGTTTGGAGAAAGCGTGTATGCCCACACGTTTCCTCAATTCGCAAGAGTTCATTAAGAAAATCAAGTTGACAAAGTACAAACAACTAAACAACAATCTATGCAGGCGTTATGTTTATGTACAAATTTCAGTGGTCTGCAATGCTTGCTTGGGATTATTTTATCCATTTATTGGAGCATAAGTGACAAGTGATGCTCTTGACAAAAATATATTCATTTAGTTTCATATAGTACAATGTACAGAAGGTAAAAAAAGCTGTGGACCAACAAAATTGGTGTTTTTGTTTACAGATAGTTGAACTGAGTGGGTTGCACAGAACAGAAGTGATTAAGCAGGTGCTACTGTGATGAGGACGGTCAGCGACCGTAAAGTGGCATATAGTTGTCTGACAAAGTTTGACTAAGTGTGGTGCAGAGAAACGTTCCAGGAGCGAGAAAATTACGACAGAAATTGGACAGACACACACAAATCTATGGCTGAAAATTCAAGTGAAGCTCTGCGGACGTCCTTGCTTTAGCGTAGTCAATGGCCTATGTAGATTACGCCATTCAAGTTTTTATTTTTGAATTGCTGTGTCAATTTGCGAATGTGTATCACAAAGAATACAAATTTACAGTTTGAACCACACAATGACATGTTTGAGCACTGCTCTATTAGGAGGTTTACATTTCATGAAATGATAAATGTTTTAGAAGGAGCAGTAAATAAAACCAATTATTTAAGCGTGGTTGTTAGTGTTTCCCAGAATGAATTCTTTTGCTTCTGTCTTGCAAAGGAGTTGTGTGCCACTGCCACCTGGAAATTGACTGAGAGACATATTCACAATCAGCAAACAAATGCATGCGTTTTAAGCCACTTTTACTCAGTGATATGAAGGGACACAGGAATGAAAAGGTCTCTTTTGTACAATTGCGTCGCTTGAACTTAATCAATTGAAAATTTGCAGATTGATACAAAAAGGCCTAAAGTGGGGTTTCAGTTGTGTTCCTGCACTGATTTTCAGTGCGGTGTGTTCGTATTTTCACAAAAGTTTACATTGCTTCCTCTGAGTGTAAATGGCCGATGTTTATGTGATGATGATGATGATGATGATGATGATGATGATGATGATGATGATTGATGATGATGATGATGATGGCAGAGATGTTATTTTCAATTCCACATCTCCCACGGTTGTGTCGGCGATGCAGCCGACTAGGCCCGATTGGAACTTGCCCAGAGTTGTCACCTCCACATCTTCAGTTCCACCTGAAAGGCAAAAGCAAGCAACATTTTGTTTGGCCAATTTTGCTTGTAATGGTCTTATTCTGTGCATGATCTGATAAAGCTTGTACTCAAAGTAGCGTGAGCTTTGCGAGAGTCAATTAATTGGCCTAGGTAACATTGCTGCAGTGCCAAGAATGGCTATTTTGCAGATAATGATAAACGAAAATGCCAATTTCAAAGTGCTTCGAGTCGAATCTAAGTTTGTAACACATCCATGCAAACGTCATCTGGAGATTATAGAATCATTTTTGAATTGACGGGCCGAGACGATTTTACAGAGTAACACATCCTCAGATGATATGTTCCAAATTTACCAAGTTTTACAAATGAATGCATAAATGTTGATGGGTTATATTGTTTATGGGAAGTGCTAATGGGAATTAGGTTTTTTTTTATTGCTAATCAGAAGTCAAGGATCCTCCATGAGTTTCGGCAACAGGAATGAGATTTCTGGAAATATATGTGTGGGATTTTTTAACAGCATCATGGTTGTTTTTTGTTGACATCTTGTGAAATGTCTTTCTGACGGGATTCTCCTTGAAAACGTTGCTCTTACAAAGCCAGGCCAAATTAGGGGCAGAAAGGAGGTGTATTTTTTGTCAGACCCCGCGTTTCAAGGGTACTGGGCTCCAAGGTGAGGTTGTTGTGTTTATTTTGTCGATTCTCAAATTTCAGTATCACGTATCTGATCTGATACACCATACTTACAAGTTATCTGTTCAACAAATGGAATCGTTTGGAAGGTGCACATTACCCACTTTAACGAATTTAAAATTTTGATGGAAAAGGAGCTTGCTTGTCACGAATTTTCCCTGTTTGCATGAATCTCATTCTTCATGATCACATGATGATAGTCCAGACAAAGAATCTGGTACCTGTTTAACTGTCCAAATCACCTTCGCTGATCGATTTAATGCTTATTTTTCTTGCTGATCTGTGATTTTGTTTTCTGCCGGCAATTTAATTTGCACTGCAAATTGAACTCATCACCGTGTAAGTACAGATAACCTGCTTTAGATTCATATTGAAACACCATTAAGCGTAGGTAAGCGTGCAACTGTTTGTGCATTTTTCAGTGGTGCCTGAAAAGTAAATTACCCAGATAGAGTCCGTCGTTGACATCAAGCTGCTGCAACTTTCCAGGCGATCTGGCAGCAACCATGGTCCCGCTATCGACAAACAGCACTGACTCTTGTTCATTTCTGAAAACGAAAAATATACACTTATCATGGTACATCCCCAGACATCTATTGACGACAAGCTGTCTTTGTCACTGGTATGTTGGAAACTCATCCGTTTTTAGAGCCACATTTTTGAAAGACTTGGAAAGAGCAGAAAACGACTATGTGCACTGTGCAGATAGAAAACGAGTGTGCAAATAGAATCTGTCATCACGGAATAAAATTATTAGACTCAGCAAATTTACCTGAGAGAACACTGATACCAAGAGGTCAACTTCCATAAAATACCAGGTCAAACACCAAGGTCAAATTTCGATCAACGTTTTTTCTCACCTGAAAACCTCTAGCCGATGCCACCTTCCGTCATCGACTCTGAATTCGTTATAATTGACGGCTACTTCACCGCTGCCCAAATTGTATCGAAGGTGGATATGTCCTTTGCTGACAGCAATGAGAAGGAAGTCACTGGTTGATATTGGCTTTGATCGACCGGCCCAAAGCAGGATTCCCTCTGAGTCGTTGCTTTTGAATCGTAAGGATATCCTGGTTTTTGAACCTGATATGCTGAAGTGAAATATACGAAGTAGATAATTGTTATTGTTTTCTATTTCAGACGAAAATATGCATGCACGAATATCTGGATAATTGGAATATTTTTTTGAAACAACACTTCTCCCCACCAGATCGCAAAAATGGCAACCAACCGCAATGGGAGATGGGAGTAGCTGGACACAAATGAACGGGATAGCTAACTTCAACTGTGTGGAAACGTTTTAGAACGTTCCTGGCAGTTCTGGCTTCCACACGACTTCCATTTTCGACCGAGGTACAAAGTGTACATTCATGTACCGTTTACCAAAGAATCCAAATCGGAAATGTGAGTTAAAATGCTTCCGAAACAAACATGTCCGACGAATTGCAAAAAAAAAAAAAAAACAAGTGAAATGGAGACAAATTTTGGGCCTCCCACATGAGAAATTCCAGTCAACTTTTTTGGGTCAGAGTGCATATTTGAAAAATATACAGGGTGTCCCGAAAACATTTCGCCAAAATTTGTGGAGATGTTCCTGATGGCAAAGCAAATCGAAATTAATCAGTAATAAATTTTGCTCCGGGCCCCCATTTCCATGTAATAACCCCCCAAAGTCCCCCAAAATGGACCCTTTTGGGGTATTCATAGGGGAGGTAAGATTTCATCGTTGAGCTTTCAAATTTTAGGACAGGTTCTACATATCGAGTAAAACATAAAATATTCAGTGACAAAATAACCTACGAGCCCCAATGTCCACGCAGTGCTCCCCCAAAAATCCAAAAAAGCCCAATTTGTGATGGTCTTGTTTTAACTGAGTTATTAAAAGAGTGGGTCCCTGCACAAGACCAATTTTTCGAAGAGAGATACATTAAAGCACGTTGAACACAAAATGTTCAGTGAGACAATTTGCTCAGACTCCCCATTTCCACGCAATAGCCACCCAAAAACCGGTGAAAAGTGTCTCGTTTTTATGGTAACCATGGTAACCCCGATGGTTGCCATGGTTACCATGAAAAAGAGACTCTTTTCACCGGTTTTTGGGTGGCTATTGCGTGGAAATGGGGAGTCTGAGCAAATTTTCTCACTGAACATTTTTTGTTCAACGTGCTTTAATGTATCTCTCTTCGAAAAATTGGTCTTGTGCAGGGACCCACTCTTTTAATAACTCAGTTAAAACAAGACCATCACAAATTGGGCTTTTTTGGATTTTTGGGGGAGCACTGCGTGAACATTGGGGCTCGTAGGTTATTTTGTCACTGAATATTTTATGTTTTACTCGATATGTAGAACCTGTCCTTAAATTTGAAAGCTCAACGATGAAATCTTACCTCCCCCATGAATACCCCAAAAGGGTCCATTTTGGGGGACTTTGGGGGGTTATTACATGGAAATGGGGGCCCGGAGCAAAATTGTTTACTGATTAATTTCGATTTGTTTTGCCATTAGGAACATCTCCACGAATTTTGGCGAAATGTTTTCGGGACACCCTGTATTTGTTGCATATTTTTTGCTTCTGTTCGCCCGAGGAACCTGAATAATTCGGAAATTCCAAAATCATTTTTGCGATCGGGAAAACAGCGTTGAAGAACAGAAAATATGCAGCTTCTTCCTAATTCAATGTTGCAAGAACGGTGCTTACTGTATAGTTATCTGTTAAAGTACGAAGTAGCTGCGTCAGGATTGTTTCATCCTTTGCTTAGTATTTTTGACAGTGGAATAGTTTTAGATGGCCAATGGGTTTTTGGAGACAATCACATCTCATGGGCAGAATGTACTTTGACAAGTTGTCATTTCAGCGCTAATTCGGGCTCGCAAGCGCTCACAAGCTTTTTTGGAGTCTAAACGTGCCTAATGGGGCTATTTTTCGTCATAATAATCATATTCATATTCATTTTTTCATACTCGTATTCATATTTTTCAATCATATTTTTTCAGATGAGTTAAAAATTCACATCAATGGGCCTGAACTTTCACGCGAAAACGGTAAAATGTATGTGGATTTTTTTTCCTTCAGTTTCGAAAACTGGATCTCACATAAAAAAAAACATAACAAACGCTCGATCTCAGCACGTGGGAATCCATGCGGTGCCTCCATCCGGAAGTTGGTTCTCCCAAGTTTGGTTTTCTCTCCCCAGTGACTTTGCATGAACAGATGAGATACTGTTGCGTTCAAGATTGCGGTTATATCACTGTCACGATAAACGGACTTATCAAAAGTCATCGAACATAGTCGATATTTTAAAGGACTTGTTATTACAGTCCTAATCAATTATCTAATTTCAACAGAGCTTGGTGCAACTTCACGCCTCACACGAGTGTCATCATGTTTTGCGGCGCATGCTGCCATTGATTCTAAATTACGCCTGAGTTAATAATGAACTCCAATGTTCGAAGGCTTTTGATAAGGAGTGTGAATAATAAAACAGATAACTGCCCCTGAAAACAAACTGCTATGCAACACACATTGCCGCGAATATAAGAAATTGCATAGCACTCGAACTAGTTAGGCGCAAACATTGTTTGCCATGGATTTACGTATTTTTTGTTTTTCAAAAGCCGATTTTCAGCACAGATTAACACCCACTCACATCATATCAACGTCAAGCGAATCGTGATTTGGTATAGTCGAGGATAAAGCCACCGGACCTCTTTAGGAATGATGTTACAAGGTTGTGGCAGATGCAATTTCATTTTCAACACAGTTTTCGAAACATAAAAAGACCACCAGAATGCAAAAATCGTTTAGTTAGAAGATCCAAATTCATTGTGAAATAAACTCTGCCGATATCCTAAAATTAGTTTTCAAAATTTCGAAAATGAGTGTGTGTGTGTGTGTGTGTGTGTGTGTGAGCAACGATATTCTGTCTTTTTTCACAGTCGGAAAATAAAAAAGCATCAGTATCGTTTCTTTAGCAGATGAAACTGCAGGTCTATAATTTTCCATACATCTTTCGGCGGAAGAGGTGGAGGTGGTGATAACTTTTCAATGCACCAGGATGCCAGAAATACCCATCAAATTGTGACAGTTTCAAGTTATGTTACCAAGGTGTTTATCGTGAAGAAAATACGAATAGATATAAGAAACACTTGGTGGGTTTTAGGCGATCCTCCCTGTTGCAAGCATCTGGCTAGAGATGATTGCTACTCTGATAATTAGAGGCATATTTTTCTCACACGTCCTGATTTGCTTTGACGTTTGCAAAGACGTCCTTGGCCAATTGGGAGAGCAACGGACTCCTGTCTTCGACACCGCAGTTGTTGATTCCCAAAATAATTTTTAGACTCCTCTTTAGCGTTAGTACGAAATGAGATGTGTCTGATAGAGAAAGAAACACATTTGTCTTCAAACTTGTGTTACCTTTTCATGATTTCATTTCCACTGTAATGAAGAAATGCTCTTCCGTTGAAGTACGGCACAAACATGTCACTGAAAGAGTCATCCGTGCTGTCGCTGTTCTCAAGATGCCTCATCACATCACTCGTTCTGTTTCCATCGTCAGAGGCAGCGGCTGCCACCCTAAGTAGAAGAGGCACCTTATCTTTGCAGGTGCTACCATGATAACCAAGAGGACAGTCGCATACAAATTCAGATCCTTTTGGTTGGCAAATTCCTCGCTTGCAAACGTGACTGCTGCAAGGATGATCGCACTCTCCGACATTTGTACCTGACAGTGCTGATGCTGCGATTTGTATCACGTGGTCGTTAATTTTTAGCTGAAATTGCAAAAAAGTTTATTATATAGTACCGTAGTTGCCTCAGTACAGCTGAAAGAGGGGTCCTGATTTTAACTTACCTTAGAACAGTGTCATTTATATGGATGCAGATGTTGCGTCAAATAGTCATGCAGTCATACAACAAATTTTATGGGACTGTAAATTTCTTACAAAACGTCCATCCCCCTTGATTGTTTGGCAAAAATAAGCTGTCAAATTCTGAACCTCTCCGACAAATTTGCAATCCCTGAAAAAGAAATGATTTCTGATCTCAACCTGCCCTGAGTTTTTGCAGTAAATGTGGGGTCCACCTGAGGTTTTGACACCAAATTCTCAACCCAACCTGATGAGTGTTTTCTGTAAATTTGCAATCCCCTCTGCGAATTTGAAGTTCAATTCTTAATCTACCCTGAGTATTTGCTGAATATTTTCATAGCCCTGCAAATTTGAATCAAATTCTCAATCCACCTTCACCATTTACTGAAAATTTACAATCAACCTCCGAATTTGACGACAAATTTTCAACTACCATGAGTATTTGCTACAAATTTACAATTCTCTTGCGAATTTGACGCCAAATTCTCTAACCCCTGTGTATTTGATGTAAATGTGCAATGTTCATTATGTAGTGGAGGAGAAATTCTCAGCCTACCCCAAGTAGATATTTGCAACAAATTTGCAATCCTCTCTGCGAATTTGAAGTAAAATGCTCTACTATGTGCTGCAAATTTATAATCCCCCTGCGAAATTGACGTCAAATATTCAATTCAACGTGATTATTTTCTGAAAATTTGCAATTGCATTTGGAGTTTGATGTCAAATCATGCACCAAACCTGAGTATTAGATGCAAAGTACAATCCACTCTGCGAATTTGCACTGAAATTCTCAACCTGTGCTGACTATTTGATGCAAATGTTCAATCCGCCCCCCTGCGAATTGGCTTCTGAAGGAATGTAAGTTTCGAATAGCTGGAAGGTAGTTTGCACAGTAGTGAAATCAGAAATGGACGAAACATGTAACGCATACGAGATAACAAGATTGAAAGTAACTAAATTGCAAGTTAATCCTTGACGTTTGAAACGTGAATACTTTGAATCACAGTAATTTAAAGTACAATCATTTAAAGTTTAGTAGTTTAGATGCTACACATTTTCAATACCTACAATTTGAACACATATCAAATATTTTGAATTTCGTAGTTTTTTCTTCTCGGAATTTTTGGCGTCGACTTCTGGACGTTTTTCGGCATTTGGAACGGATAATTATTTTTGTTGTGGCACGTGAAAATAATAAAAAAACAAATTATGCGCTTCTTGAATTGGATTCAGAATATTTTGGAAATCATGGAACCAGTGCTCAGAGTGTCCCGGAAAAATTCTCTAAAACCGGCACAAGCAAAAATTGCACGTCACTTCGTACTTCAAGGGAGGGCACATCGTCCATCAAGCAGGACATTAAAATAGTTGTTGATGTGGTGCTCCACAGATAGAAAAGCGGTCCATGCATTCAGCTCCAAGTGGGTGTTCAATGGGTGCACGTTTTCCGGATCTTTGGGAATGCTATGCGCTCAGATGTGTGGGAGCTGCGTTTTCTCTGGACCGTTAAGGCGGGCAGGAACCCACTCTCCCACAGCTCCTTTGAGCATTGCATGGAATTTGGGTTACGCCTTCAAAATTGGAAAACCTGTTCAGTGCAGTCGAGAAATCACGAACAGTTACTAAAATTAATGCAAGTATAATGATACGCACCTTTTGTATGCAACCCGTAAATCCTGTCCTCGCTGTAACCTTTGAAGATACCAGATCAAATGTTGGTACTCCACCTAGAAACATATGCTGTGCTAATAGCAGCTGTGGAAATGCTCCAGGTGCCGTTACAAGCTCAGATGGGTGACTGTTGACCTTAAGAACAGCTTCGCGACCGGTTCTAGTCACTCGTATTTTGTGCCACGAGCCAAGTTTAATTGCTATTGGTGACCTGTGGAAAAAACAATACGAGTTTGGAGAATTTAAAATGTTTCAGAAATAATTATTTATCACTACTTTACGTGTAGGCCATACCTTGGGCACAGAACTTTGTTGAAGCACTTTGGCTGCCGAGTCCCTGCTTGAGCATTGCAATCAGCAGCTATACGTGTGGATAAGCTAACTTCAGGAACGCTTTCCGTGCTTTAAAAAGCGACTGCCGAGCAGCAGGTTGATAACATGCAACAGATAAAAAGTTTCATGAGTGCCCGTTTCTTTGCGGTTACCGTTCCCAAACCCATGGTAGAGTTTTAAGGAGGAAAATTGTCAGAAGTTTTCATGACTTAGGTACTATGCGAACTCCAAGCAGTCCAGGTTGATGACAAGTAACAGGGGCGCGGTGAGGGTGCGGTTGCTGGCTCAAGCTTGTTTAGTTTTAAGAAATTACCGAGTGAAGACTGCACGAACAGTAAATTGACAACTCAAAAATATGACAGGAAGGAATTAGAAACTTTAATTCTGCCCCTGTCCAAGAGACCTCCAACTGGCTTGGCCAAGATGCTACCCGATGCATGGTCAATTTCCGCTTCGGCCCAATGAACCGAGTACGAGTAGGTGCAGGTGCCAACACACGAGCACATATGCACGCACGGATATGTTGTACAAATATCTGCAATGCAACGTTTATGGGCAGTTCTCCGAAATAATCTATGCGTGAGAATGTTTTTCAAAATTGTACTCGAAAATGGAGAAAAATTTCTCAACAATAATTGTCAACAAGTGACGTGTGAGAGACTTTTTGGCATCAAAATAAGCTCTAATTTCACCCCGATCACATTAACTGATTCCCGTTCTTATGGACAGCAAAATGCACCAAATTGTCATGAAAAAATTTGGGTTTTAGATCAGAAAAAGAGGAACAAAAAGGCAAGGCCATGCACTTTCAAAATCATGCTGAATTGAAATCAGAATCAAACTTCAAATAAAAAAGTTTCAAAATCACTGAATAAAATGGCTAGGCTACTTTCAATATCAAGTATTTTTTGCAACCTCTCTCTGACATGAACATTTTAATCAGTGCACTGTTCCATTTTGGCACCTCTATATGTACACCATTTGGCACCTCTCGATATACACCATTTGGCACCTGGAATCGTTGATCTCTGAATTCTCTTTCCGCTTATTTCGAGTTTTTTATGGCTTTGCGACATGATTTGCTGCACTTGTTGCAGGCACTGATCCTTGTCAAATTCCCGTCACAACACAAGAACCTGCGTCGGTATATCACGTTGTTCTAACCTGACAGTAGCAGATCCTGTTCCCAGATCAAATGTGAACTCGACGTGTCGGTTGCTCAGGTAGAGGGCCATAAAATCGCCAACTCCGTCCGTTCGAGATCCGTCGTAGAGAATGAGCCCATCCGACGTCAGAGGTTGGATAATGATCTCAAGATGGAGCCATGACAGTGCACCTGCTCCCAGACCAGGATAACGCAGGTAGGACGTACCATTGAATGATGGCACCTGATAAGATTACAAGTAGATAGTTCAAATTGTAACGATAACTAGACCCGCGTACAGTCGCGGCGAGGCTGAGCGACCTCGACTGTTTCCCCTGCGTGCATAATTCTCCGTCTCTGAATTCACCATGTTATGCGAAAGTATTGGCTATTTCCACTTCCACACACATTTATTTTCAGCTGCTTTCAGTAAAATTGAAGGATGTGATTGTCGCATTTTGCTGGGCCAATTTTTGTAAAATTATTGGGGCGACACCTTCATTCCAGTTGTTCTCCAGGTCAACTCCTTCCGTTCACGTACGTGAATTACCCTGGACTGCCCCGCGCGAGGAAATTTATCCCCAAAATTTTCAAATCCTACAGACATGCACCACCAGACAACGTGTTCTGCACTTCTCGCATAGCATTTTTTGCAGTTGCACGCAAACGTGTAGCCTTTTTTTTTCTTGGTCATTTTTTTCCTGATGAATTGAGATATTACTTGCGAAGTCAAAGGAAAACTGAAAGTCCGAAAAGCAGACCAGCAATGCAACGCCTGAGGAAACAACGAAATGACCAAAAAACGAGAATAAGCCCAAGGCAACGCTCACAAGCTCCTTGCTCTGTTAGCAACGAATCTTAAACGAAATATAGATAACATTGACGGACGAGTGGCGAATTCAAAGGACATGCAATAATTCAATTAAAAAAACCGATAAGCACAAACCAATCAATCTACACTGTCACATGGGCCTGATTAGCTGATTCACTGCTGTACTTCACTACACGAGCAATTCCTGGGGGTCCATCTAAAACGCGAAAATCGCAAAATCTGTGGGAGGCTGCAGTGCGAAACTGAGCCCCCCAAACCTCCAAATCAAACCACCCCAATCAAACCTAGTTAAAAAACCTGACCCAATCAAACCTAATTCAACCCTACCTAACCTATCCTATCCTGTGGTTACGCATAATTCGCTTGTTCCGCGAAATGCCATATCTACCATTGGTCCGCATCCGCATTTTAGCTCATCCCCAATTCCTGCGTTTCTGTTCGACAAAAATAAAACCACGCAGACCGAGTTGATATGTGCACGCACGACGAAAACAGATGCTGAGAGACAGTCCTCATGGACGGGAACAGAAAATGTTCGAAGCCTTGAGCCTACCTGGAGAATTTTGGAAAGTTTTGTCGGGAACACGTTTTGTAAAAAAAGCAGATGTTGCGAGTGTTTGCCTTTTTTGACGTGGGAAACACGTGGTGCGGATAGAGATCTCTGTGTGCTTATGACTCTTTCTACCCGTCTCAAGGTTCGAAATTTTTTGGGCACTTCGAATGTTTCAATGGCCAATCCAAACACCATTTAATTGTGGGTAGGTAGATGATCTCGCGAATATTTTCGCAGAAAAGAACGTGGCGAACGATAAGTGTGGAGGCATCTGAGATTTTCTCATTATTTCCACCGTTTTCCGGGATACGACATTTTCGGTAAGCCCCATTTACTAACCCCCCATCATTTCCCCTCGGTAACCCCCATCATTTTCTCGAAAATTGAAGTGCAGAACACGATGTGTGTGATGGTGTGTAAAGTTTGCGATACGTTTGCATGTATCCAAGGTTTGAAAAATTTGGTGCTAAATTTCCCCTCACGGCTCAGGGTAATTCAATCAGGAAGAACGGTGTTGACGTGTGGAACAACTGGAATGGAGGTGTCCAAGAGTTTTGCAAAATTAGCCCGCAAAAAAGGTGACAGTCCCATCCTCCATTTTCATTCCGCGATGGCTAGCTCTATTTTGCACCATTTTCCCCAAGACAATGGCCTGCAGACTTGAGATTATTCTTCGCAACACTTCCAAAATCGGACGTTTTTGACCCAGCCAGGGAAATAAGCTTTCCCCCTGTCTTTATAAAACAGCAGTCGAACTATACTACTACTGGAGCTGCGGTGCGCACAAGAAAGGAAATGGAAGTGTAATGGTGTTGGGCTTATCGAAAAGATGTTGACACTGCATCTCATTACCTCAATAAACTGTGTCTCGCATCCGAAAACACACAATCGGGAAAACACGTGCATGAATGAATGATTGAATGAATGAGCCGCTTATTTTCGGGTTACCCCCTTATCAAATAAATGCAATACCATGCGCAACTGCAGTATTTGTTATAGGTTCGAAAATTTTTCTTATTGGCTTGTGTTGGATGGAACCATGTTCTGGCATACAATATTGGTTTTACCAAATGTTGGTAAAACACCATAGGCTACAATAGGAGTGTCAAGCAAGTGTGCAATGGAACATAGTTCCATGTGTCAGTCATTAATTTCGATGATATTTTTAATTTCAATGATATTTTTCCGAACTCCTGTCCCCTTCCTTCCTTTACCCTTTCCTCCGAAAAAAAAACAAAGACAAAAAAAACTGTGATTTTAAAAATTATAAAAATAAAAAATAAATATTTAAAAATTATAAATGCATGCCAAAAGATTTGATCACAGAATGCGCGAAAAGAGAGCACTTTTGAAATAATTTGCGTGTCACCATGTACTGATCATGGCCGGCTTCGATTACGCATTTGAGCCGGACAAGTTATTCTATATTCATCCGTCCCCCAATGCAATGCTCTTTAACTTTCGTAACAGCATGTACTCATAACCGATTTTCCAATGGCACACTTATCCTGGAAAGTCATAGGGCCTATACGTAGATTCATCCGTCCCCCCCTTTGAAACACTCTTTTCTCTTTGGCAATTCCATTCAGCCAGTCAGTTAGTTGGGCAAATTGCGCTCCTTAAGTTAATTTTATAATTTACTTCGTACAATAGAGAAGAAGTTTTATTTTAAATACTTTTTTGATATGACTTCAAAAATACTTCGAAAAAAAATTTTCAAAATTTAAAAAAAAATCCAATAATTGTTGGGTCTTGCTTTTTCTACATCTTGCAAACAAAAAATGTTCCCATGCGAAATCCATCCTGAAAAAATACTTCTCGCGGTGGGATTCGAACTGCCGCCCTTCAGATTCGAAACCTGATGCTCTGTCGACTGAGCTAACTGGTCAACTGCTGAATTCGGCTCGTTATGCGCCTCATAATGAACGCGGCCGTTCACGGGAAATCGCATTTCGCCCCGCTGTTTTGCTTTGCTCCTTTTTGCTCAGTTTCCCTTTGAGTTTCACCTTAAAAATGCCCCGCTGATATGTGATATTTCGTCCCATCACCTTCAAAATAGGACGTTTTTGACCCAAGACAATAAGCTTTCTCCATGTTTTTAAAAAACAGCAATCGAACCACTACAACTGGAGTTACGGTGCGCACAAGAAAGGAAATCGAAGTGTAATGGAAGGCTTCGCTGCGCTCAGCCAATTACGAATATGCATTTGGTTTGAAACGAAAGTCAGTGGCCCCCATTGAAGAATTAAAATATGCCGCCTCGATTAACGTGGCAAACGCCGAAGCTGTCAGCCGTCACTTTGCCCTCAGCCCTCGCTGTTAGCCCTCGCTATGAGCCCTCAGCCGCCGCTGTCAGCCCTCGCTGTCAGCCCTCGCTGTCAGCCCTCGCTGTCAGCCCTCGCTGTCAGCCCTCGCTGTCAGCCCTCGCTGTCAGCCCTCGCTGTCAGCCCTCGCTGTCAGCCCTCGCTGTCAGCCCTCGCTGTCAGCCCTCGCTGTCAACCCTCGCTGTCAGCTCTTGCTGTCAACCCTCGCTGTCAGCCCTCAGCCCCAGTTGTCAGCCCTCAGCCTCGCTGTCAGTCCTCTGTCGTCGCTGTCCACGACTGAAACACCAATGGAGGATCGTCCTTTATCCAGTTTGGGTGAAGACACCAATAATGAGCGGGCAAAAGGAATAGGTTATTTTTCCACCGGAAGATTGTCCACCAACTGGAACAACGAGTGACAGAAGTGATCTTGTAAAGCACCGAAAAAGACAGGAGATTCGCCCCCCATAGTCTGGAAAGTGTGTGGTGTGGCAAGACGGACCTGGGAGGCAGACAGGCGCCCTGTTTTTATTCAAACCCCTGTGGTGTTCTGAGCACATTTCAATCGTTGAACTTTTGAACATGTTCTATTCTTTTGTGGAGATGAGGAACACACACGTCCTTTTAACTTGACTCCCTCACATTTCCGAACTCAGTGGAGATTAACCATAAGATAAGAATAATGACATATGCGCGTTTTCATGTCTCTATCCTAGGTACAGGTAATTTTATTCCTGGCAAACTTCAAACATTTGATGTCTCTCGAGACAAAAAGAAAATAGCGGCGAGTAAAATAATAGGATATCTCTGGAAAATTCCGAGTGCCAGGTTTGTTCTGTCTTAAAAGCATTGAACCGAGTGTGAGCACTCAAAAGCGGGAATGATTTTGTCTCTGAGTTTGCCTTTCGGGCGTCCATCTTTCGGGCGTCCATCTTTCGGGCGTCCATCATGCCCGTCAAAAGTGTCTTTAACATTGATGATAAGGTTCGCACTGTGATTGGGCAAAACGCCGGCTGCTTCCTCAAAATATGAAACACTTTCACGAAATGCCTGCCTAAAATCATGTCCCATCCACAACCAAGTACGACTCCAGTCTAGTCCCACCCATTCCAGCAAGATTGCCAATTCACAGGGCGACTCTACGAATGCAAAGACTTTTGGCAGGAACGGTTGGATTTTTAAATTGTTGCTACGCGCTAATCAACCGCTTCTGTTATGTAACCGAATAAATAAAGCAGGAATCCCTGAATGATGTCTGGCCCAATATCACTGGCTTTTCCACAGAACCCCGACACTGTTGCTTGAGCTTGGGAAATGCAGCTGGTGGATTGTTTTTTTTTCTTCAAAAATTTCACTCACATTGCGTTCGTGAGCAATGTTGAGCTTTCCAGAAAATGTCTATGCAGATCAAAGGATGCAATTGACAAAAGTCGAGGCAATTGATGTGGCCGACGCTTTGTGATGAGAGCTCTTGGAACGAATTTCCCATATGGATGCTAGTGAAATTCGTTCATAGAAAGAGAAATAGCTTTTCGGTTTCCCATGGATGCTTGGGTCAGGTGACAGATTTCGGACTGGTGAAGATGGTAATAAATTGATTTTGAAAGGAGTAAAGCTACGTGTATCCACCAGTGAAATCCAGTTGACCTGCACACTGGGAAGCAATTGAAAATAAACGAACCTGTTTTTCCTGTTTTCTTCCGTTTTAGCAATGCAAAGCCGAATGGTTTAAATTAATCTGGATTTCCATACTCCTTTTACCCAGATTTCCCGTGTGCCATTTTATCAATACTTGTGGCTGCGCTGCTGTCCCAAAACCTGCGCATCTTCAAACAAATTTTTGCCTCTATAACATTCATCGTTGGGCTTCTCTTTTATTAACCTGTAAGTATGTTCCAAGCGAATGCGTGCAAGGTGAATGGTGCACCGGTAAAGGTAAACGAAGTTGTGAAAGAACACCAAAAATCACAAAAACATTAGACGGGCAAAAACAGCAGTTTTAATATGTTTCCTGTTCTCAGATATTGAAACGGTCCTGATGTTAAATTGTGAAGGCCTAACGTGTTTTAACACTCAAACAGTCGCATGGATTTGCGAGAAAATCGGTCTGCTTTCTTCGCAATTATGGTCTCCACGGATGGAATGGACCACAGAACACGCTCTGTATCAACTTGCTATGGATAATTATCCGTGGCCATTACAGCAAGTGTTACATCTGTGACTCTGTGACACCTTCGTTGAGGGATTAGTTATCCGAAATATTCGTAAGGTGAGGGACTGCGATCGGTGATATTTCTGATTTTGAGAAGATTCTGCTGAGATTCTGAAATTACTTCAATCCTGCTTTCCTTAGACGATTAGATCGGCTTGTGTGGAGAGGTTGGAAATATTCAATGACAAAATGTTTATTACTGAACTATCCGGTGTTTTACAAGGCAGTTCTCTTGGACCGCTGCTTTTATTGTTGTTTACAAATGATATATTTTTGAACATATGAATGTTACATGCGTTCATTTTCCGATGATATTGTTGTCTATTCCCTTTATCCACACCACGATATCGCCTTCCACAGCTGCTGTCTGATCTCAATAGGATAGAAAGCTGGTGCACACAACGGAAGACGAAAATTAGGAAACTAAATGTATCTCCAGCTCTTTTGTCAGGTCAATTGCGATTCCATCTGTTCCTGCAGCGAACTTCCACAAATTGTAGGTTCAAATCTACCAATGCCAGGGAAACTTTTGTGAATTACCTGCGGGGGTAACTAACAACCTATGCTGAACTGGACATGTAAATGCAACTGTAAACAAAGCGAAGGCTGGACTTGGTGTTCTCAGGCGAAATCTCTGTCATGCTAGAGAAAACATTAAATTCAATTGAAGGCACACTAAACAAGGCGACAATGCTACCCACTCTTGAGTTTGCCAGCTCTGTGTGGAATCCATAGCAAAACTCTCAAATTGACGCTCTGGAAAAGGTGCAGCGTTTCTCTGCTTGGTCCATTAAATAATTATACCACTCTCTTTCCCCCAAAACTTCCGAGAGCGAAGACAGTCCGCAGAGCAACTATATTTACTAAATCACTCCATCATGTTTCTGGCACAACTTGACACACTTCAAGAGCATGTATGTTTTTACTCTCGCTTTCTCTCGCGCTCTCTGTATCTCACTGCCTCTATTGGATATGTCTTCCCCCTTTAAAAATATTTCCTATAAATTGCAATTTTGGCATCTTTCAATGACGTTCTGTTTAAGTGAAATCGTTTCAAAATTACATCAGGCATTTTACCACAGAACAGTCCCACCTTTCGCAATTTCCCCTTTGAGTGGAGTTTGGCCTCTTTACTGCCAGCTGGGCAACCAACCAAAGAGCGGTAATGTCCTTAATGCGACTGCAATAACTGCTCGTAATGGCATCTTTTTAAAGCGATGGTGAAATTTGATTGCCGACTCCCCTTCCCCAATATCCACTGAACTATCAAGGCTGCGTCGATCTGTCGCCTCTTGCATTTCCACAGGCACCTATCGTAGTCTCTGAGTTTAGGTAGACATCTCAGGGACTGAATGAGCGGCAGTTTTATGGCGGCTCGCACCAGCAGGCAGGGACACAAGCGGCAGAAAATTGAATTGGGAAATTTGATTGAACCGCAATGCCAAGGAAGCCAAAATTGGCCTTGTGCTTTTTTTGCTTGGATCGGTACAGGATGCCCAGCAGTGCTGAGATTATGTCAAGCAAAACGATTAAACGATCCTCCTATATGTGCATGGATATCCGTATAACCAAGCCATCACTTCAACAAGAGGCATGCAGCTACTGTTCGGTTCACACCGTAAAAGGTAGAAACAGGTTTTCAGTTGTTGATCTCGCTGCCGCAGAATCACATTTTCTTGATTCTATGGAGTCCCGCAAAGGACGCCGCTACCAGAACGGGGGGGGGATAGACTGGGGTCTCTGAGGCGGGCCTCTGGCCTTTCGCGCTACCAGAACCGGAAAATAGCCTAACGGAGCACTCCGCGTGTCAGCTGAAGTCACATCCCACCGACACGGAAGCGACATGCTCTTGTTGCAAAATGATCACAGGAATCAAAACATCGCTACACGCACAATGCGCATTCCCAGACGAACGCGCATTGTGCGTGCAGCTGAAGTTCCGAACAAGCCAGTGTTTGATTTTGCTACTCAATTGTGCCATTAATAAATTCGAAGCACACAGGCGACATGCATTTTTCAGCGTTGCACCAATTGCAGCGCCGTTGGGTTGTTTTTCAGAGGATGTCTACTCTAGGATGCCCCTAATTAATTCGTGGCTTATGCAACACGCATTTATCTTTGTTTCACCAATTGCAGCGCCGTTTGTTTTTCAGGGGATGTCTTCTCTCGGGTGCCCCTAACTAATTCGTGGCTTATGCAACACGCATTTATCTTTATTGCACCAATTGCAGCGCCGTTTGTTTATCAGGGGATGTCTTCTCTCGGGTGCCCCTAACTAATTCGTGGCTTATGCAACACGCGTTTATCTTTATTGCACCAATTGCAGCGCCGTTTGTTTATCAGGGGATGTCTTCTCTCGGGTGCCCCTAACTAATTCGTGGCTTATGCAACACGCATTTATCTTTATTACACCAATTGCAGCGCCGTTTGTTTATCAGGGGATGTCTTCTCTCGGTTGCCCCTAACTAACTCATGGCTTATGCAACACGCGTGTATCTTTATTGAACCAATTGCAGCACCGTTTGTTTGCCAGGGGAATAGCATCGCAATTGAGTTTCTGGTCATTTTTGAAATGTAATATAACACGCAGTCTTCTTATGCCTTGAATAGATAAATCGTAATTCTGTATGAGAGATGCATTTTGCTATATTGCATCAAAACCGTTTTGTTCCAGGATTGAGAGATTCTCAGTTGTTGTTCTCCTGCCTTTTATTCGTGTTATGTGTGATACACGTTTTTCATGATCTTTAATACGTATATGCGACACGAAGGGATCTTATTGGCGCCCACAACGGCATTTTTTCAAAACATCAGCAGTAAGGGTGCCAATTTAGACGTTTCTGGTTACCAGGGCCGCTGAAAAACAGCAAGCAAATACAAAAAGGCAAAAAACCAAAAGAGGCATGTATAGTTCCGCCAAACCAAGATTGAAATTTTACAAATTAGAAATTGCATCAAGTTTCCTCTTATTCGGGCGAAATTCAGGCGGGTTGCACGGCCAACCTTATGTCATGTGAGAAAGCTCACATGACATTAGGTTGGCCCTGCACCTCGCTTGAATTTCGCCCGAATAAGAGGAAACTTGATGCAATTTCTAATTTGTAAAATTTCAATCTTGGTTTGACGGAACTATACTCCGTTTGAAATTTGTTGAAGAAAAAATCAATGCCCTAAAGTGCCCTAAAATCTGTGTGACTGAAAAGGAAGATTCCTCAGCCAGGAACAATGCCAAGTAAGTGCCAATTAATCGGCGTGAAACACAGAAAATACGTGAATTCCTATTTGTCATCTTTCTGCAATGAGCCAATAAGGACATTCTCACACCTCCTGTTCTGTTGTGCTACATTTCATTAAGGGGAATGCACACACACACACACACTGAAAATGCCCCAACAGCTAACGAACAGTATTTCCCCTGATTTGACTTTACACAGGCTTTTATAACAGCAGAACGTTGATTTCTACGTTCCTTTTCTTGTTTAGATCTTGTCATTAACGCAGATTTCGTGCGCAATGGCGCGAAAATTGTCATGCGGAACGGTTCCCATCATGGCAACGCAAACCGCTCTAAAAAGGGACGAAGAATCAGAAGGTACATCTATAGATGAGTACGGCAGGTGGGTAGAGTGTGGCCATATTTGACAGCACTTTATTTATTTGCCGTATGCTGCCTAGCTCCCGAAGGCAATTCCAGAATTTTGTGTCAAGCAGGGACAAACCGACACCATAGATCGGCATGGCATTCTCACTGAGCGCTTGAATTGGAGGAAAACTGCACAGCACAGCACAGCACATGTTGCACTTGAAAATCCAATGATAAATGACTGCGAATCTACTCGTATATTAAAAATATTGTCTGTTTCATCCTTTCGATTTTGACAACTGCTGCCGCATGGCGACTTTCGCTAAAAATCAAGCAAAATAGATCTCAGATCCATTCATGCCTCAGAGAAAGGATAACAGTGTCTCAGCTCATATGAGGTAGCTATGAAAATAATACATGTCCTCATACATTAAGCCTGACTTCTGTTTTTTGAAAAATTAACAAATTGTGAAATACGCGTAAGAGAAAAGATTCATATTTTCTACCTTTGACTTATTGATGACTTGCTTTCTCAAAATTTTTTAAACATGCGCTGATCACCCATTTTAAAAATAAGAATGTGAAAACATTTAGTTTTCGGCTTTCAAAATTGATTCAGACTTAATCGGCCTATTTTTTGAAACATTTTTGCGCAGATGCTGTTGTAAAATGGCTGGCCTTTTTGGCATATTATGTTCATTTCTTCAGTATATCAGTTCCTTTCGTGGCAATCGCCGAAAATTTGGAAACTTTGCGAAAGTCACTCCCCAGCGAGCCGACGACAGAAGTGTCATCTGCCTTTTTCGGTTTCTGCCATTGTGTCAAAAATTCCAATTTATTCAACCCAACAGACACTGGATCCCATTTATCAAGTTATGTTTTGCGAGGTTTGATACCTAAATAAGATTTTTGTTCGAAAGCGCTTGCTGCGCATTCGCTTTTTTTGGTCGAAATCACGATCTGCGTGGGCGACTGCCATTCAGGATTCGACTGTGTGGGATTAAAACCCTTGAAAAACGGTCTGGTTATGATCCGACCCTGTTCAGCTGCACCCCCGAATGTTTCCGCAACATCAGTAAAGTTATTCCCGTGTCTTCCATCTCACTGAGAGGTATATTTCCTGAAAGATTCTTTTCGGGGGTTGGCTGTTTGACTTCTGTCATCTTTATCAGTTTAGGGTTGACGGATATTCTCCGGTGCATTCCAATATCGGCATCATGCGAATGCTTCAAAATGGCAGAACTTATGGGTACTCCTTTTGCTGTTAAACAAAGCTGTTCTTGATCAAACAAAATAATGTTCCACCTCCATTTTATGTCATTTCTGTCATAACGTATATATCCATCTTTCGACCTCTTGCTCGTTCCTTATGGGACATTGCGTTTAGCTTTAACTTTAACAAATAAATCTCAAAATGCGAGGCTGACTCCTTCAATCATGCGTACAGCTGTGAAAAACGACTTTTTCGGCAGGTAAAATATTCCCACATGCTCGCAGTGGCGTTATTCCATACCGTGAGGAATATCAACGATTTTGAAGAATGTCAACCGAACTTCACATTTCGGGTCTTGTGCACTTTCCAACTTGGAGCAGAGCCCCTGTCTGTTCCCGCGAGGCAGTTACAAAATTGAAGGATCTCACTTCTCTACTTCACTGCCAAAATTGACATTTGTCGCTGAACAAAAAGCTTGTTCAATGGACATCCTAATCACTGTGGTGTTCCAATGCAGCCATGTATTCGTAGGTATAGAAATTGATTTGTTGTAGCCGCGTTTGCCGCGTCATTGAAAGCCACCTTTACTTAACTCTTGGCCCACATCCATCACAAGAGCCTGGGGGGAATTTGTGCAGACGGAACAGATTGCAAGCCCTTTATAGATTTAAAGAGGTGTCTGAGGCTGTTTTCTGACACAAACGTGAAGCAGATGCAGCAAGATTCGATTGGGCATTGCTCAGGGCATGGGGAAAATGTGAGGCGTCGCGAGAGCAACTGCAGAGCCAGGTGCCAAGGGAAGGAGCCGGAATCAAGGCGAGAAAGGCAGCGGAAATGAAGAGGTGTGGGCCGCAGTTGGAGTGCATGGAGCAATAATGGCATTCGCAAACATACCAGAATGTGTATCGATAGAAGAAAATGGCATACGAGTGAGTGTATCCGTATAACTTGGCGGAAAGGTCATTTTGAATTGTTGATGGCGCAAAGGGAAGGGCAGAAATGAGATTGTTGCGATTTTTGTTACCATTTTATTCGTACAAGGCAGGCAGTTTTGGAAACCTTTAGACTCCCGACAGATAAAGCAATCCTTCATTTAGAAATGACAAACAAACCTAATAGGCACGAAGGGGGTGTGCTCTGGAATCTGCAGAAGGGCCCGGACGAAAAAAAACTCGAATGGTTCATGGTTCATGTCGCTCACATCGCTGTTCAATGGGAAGGAGAAACCTTTAGACGATACTGGCCTATAATATAAGCGCAGTGATAAGTGACGACCAGGGCATGCACCTAATTACGAATAGGTACACGATAGGGTTTAGCTTGCTTCATTTTTTTTTTGAGGAATACCTAGTCAACAATCAATAATCGACAGTCAGTGCTCATTTTGCAAAAGAAATGCGGCAAGCACCCAAAAATTTGGAAAAGGACAGCTATCTCAAAAAGGTCAGTGGGTTTTTTGACAGGGGCACGTTCCTATCGGTTGTGGCCTAGTTAAAGAAAGTTGCTTCACCTTTGACCCTGTTCAAGACAGGATGAATTTGGGACATTGGATAAGGGGGTTGCTTTGAACCGCCCCCGTGTTAAATTAGGTGTCAACAAACAATTCGCAGCCTGCGCATTTAAAAACGAGAAACATGTTTGAAAGATGAATCTGCCAATGTTCACCCGTCTCCGGCATTGAGATTGTCTCCGGCGGGCTGTGAACAGTTAGCGTGCGTTATTGTATGCGATTGCGCATTTTCAGAGGAGGAATTTTGAAAATTATAACACGAAAAATTCCACTTTTAAAACCGTTAACTGTGATAAATTCAATGTGGTGAGGTTGCAATTGCAATATGTAAGCAATGTTAGCAATGTGATAGATACTCGTATACTCCGATCCCCGCTAAACAAACGAAAACCGAGCAGTCGAGCATTCATTATTTTACACAGAGTGGACCATTTAAAAGTGATCTACGACAGAAAAAATTTTCAGTTTTATGCAAGACCAATTTCCCAGAAACTGCAGGATCAAATCCATGTTTGAAGTCAAGAAATGCGGGTTTGGTTTGTATCTCTTACATCAACGTGCGGAACCGGACACAAGCACAAAACACAAGCATAAGACCATGCGGCAAGTCGAATGGATAGGATTCATTCAGGCATCTTGCCGGTACAAAACCTGTGATTGGAACGAAGTGGCATTTCATTTGTTTTTTTGTCCATCGTGTTCCATCAGTTAATTCAGTCATCAAAATCAGGAACAGATATCCCATCCACTGTCAAGCGAACGAAATTGAAGTCAAGTTCGTTAAAAGACCTCCTGAAATAAATCCGCATCCACCTGCGAGTAAATACCGGCAAACTGAACCCGACTGCGTTGCGGACTGCGGTTTCGGTTTCAAACCGAAATTAACTCAAATAGAGGTTTCGTATTAAGCCTGATGCCGTTTCTCCAGAAAGAAAATTGGACAGAAATTCAACGACCCCCGCCCCTCGTCCGCCGTCCGCTGAACAAACGCCAGAACCCTTCCTTTCTCACCCGCTCTCCGCTCGCAAACGTATGTGACCAAATCATCTGAGAAGATTTTCCCAGACAGTCGGTATAGCCAGACAGGAATTGAAATTAGAAATGTGTCCTGTTCTATCATGGCTGCAGTTTACCAGCAGACATCACCCTCCCACCCTCCCGCGTGCCGACCACAGAGTTGCACTCCACTCGTCGTGGCCCCATTATACCCACAACCCATCCCCATAGCAGGGAAGGGAAGGGTAGGCTTGCTTTTTTATTTTGTAATCGGATCAGAGTAGTCAGTTGAGTTGAGTCGGATCGTGACAACCATTATAATTTGCCTCATTATACTCGTCCGTACACGTACACGTAACAAGCTGGTCGCGGTCGTAGTGTAGTCACTAGTCAGGAATTTATCATAGCGATGCAACTTCTCTGCTTCATAGGTCGGTAGGTATACCTACTCCTTTTGTTGTCTCGTTTCTAACGTCAGGTCAATGAAACCAGCTCCACTCTCTACTCTCTGTGTTCTTTCTTCTGCGAATCTTCCTACAGGACGGCGGAAAGTGTGGAAAGAAAATTGAAGACTGTGCCCTTGTTGTGGGTAAGAGCAGTTCACACTCTAACGGTTATCGATATCAAGACACACAAAAATGACTCCTCTTGCCTACTAAAGGTTCCGTCTGAAAATGGCTGCTTCGCCATGAAATGGCCCATTCGAATAGTTGCTTTGAAATCAGACTTTCGAATTGGAAGTTTCACCTTGGAATCAGGCTTCCATCTTTGAAAATACAATTTCTTCGCTAAACGAGGCCCGAAAAAGAACGAGTTTGACCGGCTGATGGCTTGATTCGCTTGTGCATTTCTGCATTCAGTGGATTCAACACTGTGCTTGCAGAGGGCCCACCAAATTCAAACAGACGAAACCTGCAAGCGTTATTCGCACAGCCGCTGAATATTGCGCCAAGTTCCACAATGCTAGGTTTTGTTATGTCAAACAATAGTCAAAGTTCCTGAGTGATGAAATGATGAAGGTATGGAGTTCGGTTCCCCCCTTCCTCGTTTTGATCCAACACATTGGGAGTCTAAAAGCGTGTCCACACATTCGCGATTTTGTCGCGTTGTCGCGTCGTCGCGCGCGAAAACGTTGTCCGGTGCAACGACATTGCCATGTGTGAAGAACGAATCACCATGCATAGTGCACAACATACAGGGAGATGTTGTCGCACCCGACAGCTTTTACGCGCGCGACGACGCGACAACGCGACAAAATCACGAATGTGTGGACTCGTTTTACAAAGCGGCTGCAAATTCAGAGCAGCGATTGTCTAATGTGCAGTACCTCGGCCGCAAAATGTTGTGGATTTAAACTGTTGTTTGGAAACGCGCATGTGCATTGAAATTGGCACGGTTCCGAAAGTGGAGCAGTTTGTCAGAAAATGTTCGCCATAATTCGCTGAAATACAAAGGCTGCAAACACTGAAGGAGTATTTTACCTCGTCTCCTGCTTTTTTTTAGATCGATGATTGTTTTTCAGAATTCTGTGAATTCTATGCATGGCGTCCAAAGAGAATACCTATTGCAGCATAGTCAACACACAGCACGGAGAGAGAGATCGAATGCAATACCAAAAGAAACAGTTTTCAATTCTGCACAAAATTTCACTTTGAGATCTCTCAGACCAATGATTATGCTGCAATATACGAGGCGTGCCATCCGATTCAAGTTTTGTTGCGTTCACATTTGTCAAATAAATGTTAAAAATAAATTTTGTTGAATAAATGTCGATATGTAAATGTTTGGTTGATAGAAATGAAAATAAATGATTGTCAATTAAATAATGAGCCACTCATACAACTGTGAGGGAGGACAACAATTGACTGCAAAAGACCACAGAATCATGGATAGGAATAAATGGCAGCAATGACTTTCCCCAGCCAAACTTTTAACGTTGTCCCAGGTTGTCCTGAGAGAGCGAATATTCCAACACGTCCATCAAATGCTCGAGTCAAAATTCAAAACTGTCTCGTATTTGTCTTTTGTTTGTTTGGGTTGGTACCTCTACCCGCAATCATCATCGACGATGATGATTAGAACAGAGAGCGGCCATCACTGGTCATTGGCCATTTTATCGGGATAAAAGAAAAACCCTGGAAGCGGTGGGCTAAAACTTGAGCTTTTGTTATCATGGCTTTTTGCAGCCGCGAATATGAGAGATGAGGAAAAGAGATTTTAACTCGAATTGATCACAGATAGTTACGAACACGTAATAAACAAGAGCGTTGAGTCGAATCGATAAACAAATTTAGATCGCGCCAGAATGAGAGTGGAACAAATAGATAGTTTTTCATGCAACAGACAAAGAAAGCAAAAGGCTTTGGGCAGACGTGAGCAATCCTATCAAGGTTAGTATAAAACAAAATATTGTCACTTGGCGATAACCCGATGCCTTTTCAATCACGGACGTGTTCCCTGCGTTCTGCGCACGTTTGTTTTTTGTTGTTTTTTTTCAGTTCAGTTCAATTCAGTTTCATTTTGCAGATGTTTCTGGTGCCTGCTTCCAAACACGATCTACCATTACCAGTAAACAAGAAAAGTCTGCAAGTGAGGCCAATGATCCATATGCGTCTCGGCAGCGTGTGACATTCCATTGTCCGGCCCACTAGAATAGAATTGCCAACAGCAAGAGATAAATCCATCGTTGGTCGCTCACGCCCCACCCGCAATAACATCTTTGTGTCTTTTTTTCAACAAGCATTCTATGGCTGTCGGTTGTATTTGCCCATTGCAACAAAGCATGCTCAGGGCCGAAATTATGAAATACCTGTTGGTCTATCGATTTTGAAGTTTACACCTGGCGATTTCATTTTTCGTGTGAAATGAATGAAAACCCACAATGGTCCGCATTGACTATTTTATTATCATTCTAGACTGGGTTTTATCTGCACATAAGTAAGATCTGTGGCAACACAATGGGCTCAGCGGTACCTACCTCTGTGAGAGGAAACTCTGACGGAAAAAGTTCACTTAATATGCTCCCGTTCATTTAAGCTCGATCAAAATCCCCTCATTTATATACGCTAGAAAGATCCTCCCTACAACCCCTCCCGCTGTTGGAATCTCAATAAGTTCTGCGCTGTCCTGTCTCAATGACCACGGAAACGTGGAGAGCTGAATAGCGGAAGTGCCTATACACCGACCAGACCCACAGCACATAGCCCTAATACCCCCAAAGATATATCATTTCTAAAATAACTTTAATAGTTTGGCATAGAAGCTCGTTATGAGCGCTTCCTTTTGCAGGTTCCTCAAAGTAAAATTATTGGAAAGAGCTTATGATGAAAAATGTTCCCGCACCGTTCATTCTCATACCCGTCTTTTAGGGTATTATGCTATCATTCGAAAAATGTCCTAGAATTTCCTTTTTTATACCTAGTCTATAGAATGCGCAGTTATATTATGGGAGCCTATTATGATTTCCTGTCGATTTCCCTTGCTCGTCTTGTCTTTTTTCCTCTGACCGCATGCGCCCAACACACTGCAGGGATTTTCAATTCACTTCCTCAGTTCGAAAAGGTAGTCTTCAAATTGATGACCCATTGAATGGGATAGGTAACCTTACACAGGGTGATTCAGAAATAGTGGACAAAACTTCGCCCACATATTTCTGTGTTAATTCTGAACAAAAACGTCTTGTTGAACTAATGTCCGCAAATGCACCATTTGGCCGTTAAAAGAGTTTTCTTTGCTTAATATCATCTAGCGCACGTGCACTTTTCCAAACAAACTTGCGGGAGCTCTGAGCGTCCCAAATGCGTCAAACTTGACAGCTGGGACCCTAAGTATGAAGCACATTCCTCCACATTCCAAGTTTTATCTGAAAGCATCCCGTGAACCAACGGTGGTGCAGTCCGATTGTAAGTATTTTCACCTTACTGACCTGTGTTGCGGGTCAAGTTTCAATTTCACCCATGCATGTGAGATTCTTCGTTGCTGAACTGATGGCACAATGAGACGAAAAAGGCCAATTAAGCGAGCCATTCTATCAAACCTGTCTTGGATGTTTTAGCCGTCAGAGCAGGTACCACATTGTTTGGAGCTACAGAAAGTCAATACAATGTCCAAGGAGCTGACACCCTTCGCAAGGAGGACAGGTTTTGAAGCTTTCCAGGTTGGACTGCAGTGAGAGTCGTCCACCGGCGAATACTTGCAAAAAAATCCATGTCCCATGACTGCGACAATGGTTCCAATAAACGAGAGAATAGCTGTAGAGTGTATGTAAAAATGAAATGGCGTGCAGTGCAATGTGGACAGTACCCATTGAAATACTTGACCAACTCTCCAGATACCACCTCCCCTTTCTGCGTGGTATACCTACCGTTTGCAAGGCCCATGGCGAACGCATATCCTTGCCTTGTCTTAAGGACACCAAAGGTAAAAAGCCTCCCCAATTGTTATTAGGTACATGTTAGTGTTAAATATTCTCCTGACGTGGCTGAAAATGAAGAAAACTCGGATCGTACGCGGAAGGTACCTCATTCGTCACAGACGTTGGAAAGGACGCCGTAAAATTTGCAGAATGCAGATTGCGAAATAATGGAAAATATTGCCCGAGGAAGCTATTATCTCTCATCACAGAAGACAAGCAGGCAAGATAGAGATAGGTTGTCCTGCAGAAGTTTAAAGGTGCATTCGCAGATATCAGCCAGCGAATTTCAAACAATGTAGTTTGAATGGTTTCAAATTGTTGATAACATTTCGTGTTTGTTCGGAACGGAAACATCCCAATGCATAAAACCTGAGTTGGGTGTCTGTAGAAAGAGGGTTCCCGTAATTTGAAGCAAACCGAAGCCTTTTAAACCGGTTTTAAGTGAAGTTTGCCGCTGTTAAGTGATGTTTGTCGCTGGTGGCGTTAGAATGCGAATGGAAGACAATAGGAGAGTTGAGTTCCTTTGTATGACAGTGAGACACTACCCGTGACGGTTTAACCCTAAATTCCTTCTTAAATTTTCAATGTCTAAAGTGTCCTGATATTTTGGACCTCTTTGCGCCGATCAATTTCATTGGTGCGCAACACACATCAAATCATTTCGTCCAACATTGCATGCAGCCTTTGAACTCTGGCAGGGGCAAATTCATTCTCATATTTTCAACGGATGAAAAAATTGTCCCAAAAATTGATGTTTTTTGCCCCTGACTTTTTCCATGGGTGCGCAACACACATCAAAACGTTTCGTGCAAGGTTGCATCTTTTGAATTCTGGCAGGAGCAAATTTCCTTCACACTTTTTTCAGCGTGTGAAGTATCCTGATATTTTGGGGTTTTTGACCTTGACTTTTTTCATGGATCTCAACCGCGTTTCTGAAACTTCAACACGCTTCATTGGCTTTTTTCCTTTCTTTTATTTTTTCTTGTCTTTTCTTTTTTCTTTTTCATTTGAGGTCCCCTTCACCTCTCTGAACACTCTGTTTCAGACTTTCTGCTTGTAATTTCTGTCTTTTGAAGACTGGAATAGAAAATCGCATGTTTGTCATTTTGATGTGACTAAAGATGAAACAATTGAAAATTGAGCGTAGGTACTTTGCGCTGATATCGCATATGTAAAATTATTTCAGATATCAGAGTGTTTAAATGGCAGGGATGCGGACAAAAATATTTGTCTCAGGAAATTTTCTGAATCCAAGACAATGTGGTATTTTCTATTTTGGAAAATTAGGTCCGAGCGTTCTCGTTCACTCTCGCTAATTTTAGAGAAGCAATTCTTGGCCAAAGTATTCAACAAAATTATTTCACCAAAGAACTTGAAAAAGCGTGGAAAATGCAACAATGTTTACCTGAAATAAAGTATGGATTTTGAAAATATGAACACATTTTAGGTTAGTTTTTTGCTCGGAAAATTAGAAGTCGCGTTTATAATCATAAAGATCGCCAGTACAGATTAGAAAAAAGTAGTACCAGTGTTAGAACAACTTGAAAATGTGTCCACCCACTTAATGAGTACCTGAACAACAGGAAATATGAGCAATTTTGAGGCAAAGTGCAAACTACACTCTTGAACTTAGTTATACCAATGAGTCCATGAGTCCCATCAAATGTTTTGCTGTGGATCTTAAAGTTTTCCTCATTTCCGTTTATTTGTTTTTAGTCGTCGAGTTTTTGAGAATTGATGAACTTTGAAGAATCAGAACACTCATTGGAATATGTATATGTAATTTGCGCGTTGGCATCACAACTTCAGTGGAATGCTGCGATGATTATTCTCTCCTAAAGTGAACCATTTAAAAGTGTTGTCTTTAAGTATGGGCCCATTAAAAATGCCCACAATCCCCATCAGGAAAATCCCCATAATGGAAAACCCACATAATTTAATTTAATTACACAATACCGCGCCAAAGAATTTTTGAGGGCAGGGAGCACACCGCTCCAAAGTACCTACACATCCGTTTAAAACAACATCGTCAAATAGAGTAAAAACAAAACAAAACATTGCGAATCGTCATTTGCGCTGGTTCAGGAACACCCCGCAGTCGGACGGTCAACACCTGAACTGGATTGCAAATCGGCGCGGGTCAAGAGAGTTCACGCGTAGTGTTGGTCTTGAACCTTTCAATATAATCACTGTCAGTGAAAGGTGCTGCGCACTCGCTTGCATTTTTGAGAACACAATTTGACAATCCAAGAATCAAGAGGTTTCAAACCCAAGAGGTTTCAAATCAGATTGCGATTGCATGATAAAATGAAAAATTCCAAGCAGCAGACAGATTTGATTGGGTTGTGAGTTATGACAATACTCGCAGTGTTATTGTTTTTCTTAGTGTGTGTCCTCTTCCTGCGTGGCATCTTTTTCCATTTTCATTGATCTGGTGTAACGCTAATTTGCGAAACATTGTGGAAGAAGAGGGGGAAGACCTTCTGCGCAATATTCGGGATATTAAGATAAAGCGAAGTTGGAAATCAGCATCTAAACCTAATATTAAAGTGTCACTTCTCATGGTAGACATTTGCATAAAAACGTGGGAATTAGCAGGTACCTGCGCCAGGAGGGAGATAACCACAAAAGGTTTCATTTTTCTGTGGGACAAGAATTCATTCCCACAGCAGTTCAGTTTTTAGCTGAGTAAAACATCATGAGCGATATAGTCACCAAGAGGCGAAGTAGGGCTAATATTTATATTGGACACATTCCGCAAGAATAACGTCTATTTGTCTTTTCAGCGATGGCACTCAGCAAGAACGCAAAAGTTCCCTGTACGGTAACGTGCCCACATCCAGCCTATTGCAGTTGGGCCGGGGAGCCAGAGGATGCCGTAAAACATCTCCTGTATGGACACCGTGAGGAGGTGCAAGCCATTGCGGAAGGTGAAGAGATAACGCTGACGAGAATTGAAGAGAAGAAGCACCGTGTTTGGGGATTTGTCATTGAAAAGGATGGATTTGACATTCTAACCACTGTTGTCAAAGTGAATACGACTCCTATCCCAGAATTCCTATTTCTTTCCCGTGTCTTGTCGACATCAGAGGCAGCCAGGAATTTCCGGGTGAAGCTTCAACTGGGGGGCGGCATTGGCGTCTATTCGGAAATGGTGTGGGTGCAGCCGGCGATCACTTTAGGATCAGTACCAACACACTTTCTGCTTGTAATTTCTGTCTTTTGAAGACTGGAATAGAAAATCGCATGTTTGTCATTTTGATGTGACTAAAGATGAAACAATTGAAAATTGAGCGTAGGTACTTTGCGCTGATATCGCATATGTAAAATTATTTCAGATATCAGAGTGTTTAAATGGCAGGGATGCGGACAAAAATATTTGTCTCAGGAAATTTTCTGAATCCAAGACAATGTGGTATTTTCTATTTTGGAAAATTAGGTCCGAGCGTTCTCGTTCACTCTCGCTAATTTTAGAGAAGCAATTCTTGGCCAAAGTATTCAACAAAATTATTTCACCAAAGAACTTGAAAAAGCGTGGAAAATGCAACAATTTTTACCTGAAATAAAGTATGGATTTTGAAAATATGAACACATTTTAGGTTAGTTTTTTGCTCGGAAAATTAGAAGTCGCGTTTATAATCATAAAGATCACCAGTACAGATTAGAAAAAAGTAGTACCAGTGTTAGAACAACTTGAAAATGTGTCCACCCACTTAATGAGTACCTGAACAACAGGAAATATGAGCAATTTTGAGGCAAAGTGCAAACTACACTCTTGAACTTAGTTATACCAATGAGTCCATGAGTCCCATCAAATGTTTTGCTGTGGATCTTAAAGTTTTCCTCATTTCCGTTTATTTGTTTTTAGTCGTCGAGTTTTTGAGAATTGATGAACTTTGAAGAATCAGAACACTCATTGGAATATGTATATGTAATTTGCGCGTTGGCATCACAACTTCAGTGGAATGCTGCGATGATTATTCTCTCCTAAAGTGAACCATTTAAAAGTGTTGTCTTTAAGTATGGGCCCATTAAAAATGCCCACAATCCCCATCAGGAAAATCCCCATAATGGAAAACCCACATAATTTAATTTAATTACACAATACCGCGCCAAAGAATTTTTGAGGGCAGGGAGCACACCGCTCCAAAGTACCTACACATCCGTTTAAAACAACATCGTCAAATAGAGTAAAAACAAAACAAAACAAAAAATTCTCCAAGTAAGAACATTATCAAAACATAATATAACAATGTATACGTAGAAACAATATCAAAACATAATGCGAGACCTTAGTATCCATCACTATTGAGATAAATATGTACATACGTCCAGCGTGGGTGCCTTGTAATTCGTATTTAGCACCACAGATCTGTCAACAATTCCACGAAGAAGTATCCGTATATTCATTCGGGATTTGCATTTTGCCTTCTCCTTTGTTCCGCCTCTTTTATTTCTCTTCTGTTGGTATTTTTACAACAACAAAACCCTGTTGGTTCGCTTTTGTCGCTTCAAACTCCTCGGCGCCTTTGTTCTGTGTGATGTTGTTGAAACTAACTTCGTGTGGGTAAACTTGAGAATAAGCCCAGCCCAGCTTGTGATCCCATTAATAATTACTCATCTCTCTCTTCCATGTCCGAATGCAAACCTTTTTGATCAGCTCAGACGAATCGGACCTTCAACCCGGGACTTTCATTCTCTTTTCCTTAACGCAACTTTTCGAATAAGCGAAATTCAGCATTTAAATTAGGTCTTCGTATTCTGTAGAGTGGGTTTCTGAGGCGAATTAGTATCTGCATTATTAATGAAGCTCAAGTGGAACTTTAGGATTAAATTTTATTCCAGGAATCTAAACGTCAATGTTGTTCTGCAAAGCGGGAGCGATTCGAATCGAAGAGCAGTGAATTTGTCGTCTATGGCCTGTTCAAAGTCTCTCTCTCTCTCTCTCTCTCTCTCTCTCTCTCTCTCTCTCTCTCTCTCTCTCTCTCTCTCCTCCCTCCATATCCAAAAAGTATGCGACTTTCTGGTAGTCAATCAATACGACGTAAAAATGAAGTCTGAAATTCAGAGTTGCGTAACCATAGAAAATTATGAATCTGAAGGTTGTTTTAAGCGAAGAAGTCAAAAAGGCATCAGTGCTAGTGCACATCATTCTTTCTTTCGCTGCCACATGCGGATGCATTCTATAAAATGCGATCAATACAAGATAAAAAAAAAACTAAACTTTAAGCTGTTCTTTTTCGGGCATCTAGGTAAAAATCTTTTGTTGAAAAATGCGCAAAAACTTTCAAAGTGGGTTTAGGGTCATGGGCCAAAATATGAATCGGCTTTTGTTTCTTGTTTACGTGACGTGAGTGAAAAAAGGGCCATGCAAGGCTCACAGTTTTAGAGCTATGTGCGAATCTTCTTCTCGTGCTTAATACTTACCTTTGCCTGTCCTTCGATCCTCTTTCCGTTATTCAGGCGCATCCATCCTTTCTGTCTTCGTCTGACTATTTGTACTGAATTCCATTGGTTTAGAAGGACCTCCTCGGGACTTCGTATAATTCCGGGGCCGGAACCGCAGTCAAACCTAAGCAATAACATAATCAACAGAGAAAGGATGAAAGAAAAGCTGCAGTGATGATAACGCATTGGACTTATGCTGAATGTAACTTACTCGTGCACTGGCTACTTGTGCCGCTTACTTTATTCAAAGCAACAGTTTTTCATTTCCGGAAAAACACGTATTTTATTTTTATTTTATTTTACAGACAATTCTGCCCCAAGAATTTTGGGGGCACCGCTCCAAAGTACCTGCACATCCGTTTAAAAACAACATCGTCAAATAGAGTAAAACAAAACAAAACAAAAAGTTCTCCAAGTAAAAGCAAATGGCAACACTGAAAAAATGCATGAAACCGCATTAGGAATCTCTCTCGTTTCAGTAATGCACGTAATTTAGATGAATGGGGAGAGAGATAATTGTTGCATATTTTTCCGTATTGTTACATATTTTTACGTATGTAACATATATTTACATATTGTTACAACGTAGATAATTATTGCATATTTTTCCATCATAAAGAGACCATTTAAAGAGTCCAATATACGGATAAAGAGCTCACCCATTGGATTTTATAATTTTCAGACAATGTTTACTCTTTTTTTCCTATTCAAGCCGTCCCATATAAAATAGGTTCATGACCAAAAGGTCATAAAAGGCATATGGCAAAACCGCTGATAAAGTAACCATGCCCCTGTGAGCATGTTCAACTGTTAAATAGTTGTGTTTGGGTTATAAGCTTTTAGATTGCTCCTCCCTCTCTTACTTGGCGTATTTTTAGAGATCAAACGAGCAGGTATACCTTACCGTCTCTTCATCTGTTTTTTATTTTGATTTTGACTAGCACTGGAATTCAATTTGACCAACATACAGACCGAATATCGTTTTCGAATCGTTGTATAGATCAACGAGGAAATTTCTTGCGTAGGGAGTTAAGTCGAGGTTTAATTTGCGCCGCGGCGTAAATTTGTCCTGACTTGAACTCCCCATGGTTTTGTCACGGTATCCCAAAATTCCTGTCATTTTGGTTCACCGTGTCCGCACGTTGTCAAAAAGCGAAGGATTGTTTTTGGCCTCGAACTGATGGCAGGCAATTCGAAAGTAAGCGAAAACTGAGCTGCGTGCGCAGGCGATGGAGAGGGCACTCGATTCAGGTGATAACGGGGAGAGGCGAAATATTGTTATGCAGGACAAAGATTGAGGTTAGCTGGCTGTTTTCAGTTAGCTTCCACTGGCTTTCGGTTTCGCTCCGCTGAGGTGCTTGTTGCTCCCGTTTTGGCTTCGCTGATTGCAAGTTCTTGTGTTGGCTGCCGTTGTGAATTTCTATTTTCGCCCGTGAAAAACGGGGTAAGTTAATTGAATTGTTGCTGATTTGTATGGTTGTTTGTTGGCTGCAGAGCAAACATAAAATCAACAGACAACCACATTTAGAAAGGTTTCTTTGCCACGAAGTGAAGGATTTTGACGTTCACGTGTTTAAGGGTTTTTGGTGTTTGGAATCTATCCGTTTTCTGGGCCAATATCATCCGAGTTGATTACCTGTGTTTTTGCTGGTCCAAGTCAAAACCAAACCACTGCCCAAACTCGCAATTTGTGGTGACATTTAAATCAATTGAATTTGTGTCAAAATGTCTGATGTCAGCATTCTACCATCACGCGCAACTTTTAATTGTTGTTTGGAAATGTATCCATATGATGATTTGTGATATGGGGCAAATGTCTGCTTCGATAGAAAATCGGAGTTTGAATTTTGTGAGAATTGAAAGGTTTCTTAGCATTTGTCAACAAAGCACAACAAATTTAGATAAGAGTTTTCCCGTGGTTTTCCAGAAACCCGTTTCAGAGTTGACCCCAGATTTTCATTTTCTCTCTCCCCTTTCCATCTTGAACCGCTGTTTATTGAAATCCGGACTTGGTTTGTAGACCCGCGCTTCTTACTAGTGTGGGGAAGGGGAGAGAGGGAATGAGGCACTGGAAGTGTCAAAGTGTGGGCCAAATCACCCAATTTGCTTCCACAAGAAAAATGGGTGATCACAGGATTTTCCCATCATTTCTTTCCCACGGCAGTTCCTATCGTGGACTACGGAGAATCATACTGCCCAGAAAAAGGTTCGCTTGAACACCGAAGATTCACCCTGGGAGTCGAAAAGGCTGGGAGAATTGGCTCGACCCAGTCATTTACGCCACGACGATGAAGGGACGATCTACCCAATGATCGGTGTATGGTCCGGACCTCTGGAATTGTCAGCCGCAGCTCACTGAATCGCTGTCGCCCTTCAATGTCGCTGCACAACCTAAAAGATAAGTTTTGAGCCAAAATCCCTCAGGTTTCACGAACTGTAACATTTCCGGGAAGGCGCAAATGGATGGAAAATTGAGTGATGTCCCAACCAGCACGTGATGAGTTTTCATGTGATTCTGCAACCGAAAGAGTTTTACCCATATGATCGACGCATAACGTTTTATCCACTTGAAGGTGCAAAAGTGTTTTACCCAGAGATGTCATCCTTTTAACTTGTCTGTTCAATATGTCCGTGTTCTCTCGCCCTTCATCCTTGTCATGCAACGTGTGCTCTTTTAATTATAGCAAGACCTTTCAAATTGATTCAGTTGGTTTTCCTTACCAAAGGTCAGGTGCCTCAGCTGATTGACTGCACACTCATCCGTAAAGGAGAAGGTCTCCGGAAACTTAAGTTTACCCCTCTCTGAAAGGGAAGCAGCCCAAAAGTTCATTGCTCCTCATTTCACCCACGCACTCACGAGCTACCAATTCCCCCCTTTTTTTCTTTGACAGTTTGTAAACAGCAGTGACCGCCAGAGACTCCTTGAAGCAACAGCGCAACGACAGTGAAATCGCGAAATGCCGAAAAACAGATTGACATCCAAACAACCGTTTGACTGCAGGGTAACTATTGACATCATCACAACGAAGCCTGAGTCCAAAAGCAACATTTTTGGATAAAACAAAATAAAAAATGTTACATGCGCTAGATACAGGGTGGCCCAAAAAGTCGTTGGCCACAGGAAAAAATGCAAATTTGCTGATTTTGTCATACTTTCTGAACTGAAACTTGTTACAGCTTTTACCAGCACAAATCTCAAGACCTTTATCGAAAATTGTAAGTCCGAAGAAAGTGGTAGCAAGCGTGGTTAGATAACAAAGTTTCAAATTACAAAATGTGATTACAACATGTGACATTTGTAAAAACAGCAAATTTAAATTTTAAGTACGGCCGAAGAATTTTGGGATACATTGTAGTTCTGTATGCACATGTCGTTCTGAAAGTGCTTAGATCCGTGGTTGAGCGAGAAAAAGTCACAGATCACAAACAAATAAAAACAGCACAATTTCACTTTTGCTGTGCCGGAGATTTTGGGCTACCCTGTAAAGTTTTGACGTAGACAATTTGGTCTTTGGGCGGCACAGAGATTGGAACAATCGACGAAATTTGTTTTAATTGACAAATATGATTTTATGTATGATATGACCTCGTTTTTATGTTGCTTTGACCTATTCAAATCATTGCTAAAGACGGAAGTTTCGCAACCAGACACGCAGCTCATTTTTGGTCAGCAACCATTGATTGAAATGGGCATTCACAGAGCAAGAGTATAGAAATTTTAATGATGTCTGAACTTTGAATTCCATCCCAGCTGACTGCCATTTGACATTCAGTGTCGTTCATGCGCTTGACTTGACCTGAAATTGACGCAAAATATTCGTAAATCTCCTTTTGACACGGTTTCTGTTTTCTACGTCTATTCGAATATTCCTCACCTTAACTCGAGGTGGCCTTGATGTTGAACCAGTGCCAGGAAATCACCGGCCAGAGTGTCCCTTTCGCCGGTCAACAGGATGACACCGCTTCGAGCAACGGGTTTAAATTCAAGGTTCATTCTGACTTCAGAGTAGGCGTGAAGAAGTGCAGGAAATGCGACATGACTTGATCCGTCGGTGAATTCGGGAACCCGGATTTGAACGTCTGGAAATGAAAAAACGACATTGCCAAGAAGTTGACGGTTGTTCGAAAGCTCAAAGCGAATTTCATTTTGAAACTCACCTCCTGCTGGCCTGCCCACCTGCCTACTTGCCTAGATGCCTTTTGCCTGTTGAATGCTGAATGATTGTTGCAATTTCCATGCGAGACCCAGATGAGGCTCCGAAGAGGATATTCCCGACACGACTCGTTAACAAGAATGAAGGACTGGTTATTACAGGGGCCACCAAATTTCAACAGGGCTTGGTGCAACTTCACACTTAACACGAGTGTCATGATGTTTTGCAGCGCATGCTGCCGTTGATTCTAAATGGCGCGTGAGTTAATAATGAACTCCCATGTTCTAAGACTTTTGATAAGGAGTGTCTCGTATACCGCCACTTTTCAGCTGGCGTCCACTGAGCGGTGCGTACAGAGCATTGGGTGAAAGTGAGGGTTCCGTTTTTGCAACGGCTTGGTCGGGTCATGGCTCAGGCTATCTTAGTTCAGGTCGGCTCTGGGAAATAAAAAATCCACCATCGAAAATCGTCAAAATCAAGATAAATTTTTATTCACTGTCTGGAAGATGCCGGCCGAGCGTGATGCCGGCAGTTCGTAACGCCCGCAAAACACCGGAACACATCGTATACCCATTTCACCAAAAACAAGCCAAAAAGACCAAAAGCCGGTGAAATGAAGAAAAAAAAAACAGGACAGGATGTCCCCAAAGAGCAGTATGCTCTTGAAAATTCCATTCTGGCCTAGGACTTTTGAGGCAGTTATTTCGTATCTCAGAAGCATATTTTTTCCCCCAATCCCTTCCGAAGGGTTCTGTTGGTTGTTGAGAATTTGCCTTTCCTCCAACAAAACCAACTTAACCAAACCTAACCGCCTCCAACCTGACCTGCCTTTTAACCCTTTGGACCCTGATAGATTGCGAAGCGGGCAAACTCCAAATCAAAAAGCGGGGTAAGGCGAAATCCAAAATTGTGCGCACAAATTCAGACAACGGATTGGCGTTGCATGCCGTCCGCAAATGGTTTGGAAAAAAATTGTGCACTCAGAAACTCAAAACCAAATTCCTC
>JASGXE010005827.1:0-23872 GCA_030068105.1 Sinentomon sp. SZTP_YWyxl | reverse complement strand
AATTTTACCACGAAACGAGATGAGTGAAACGTGCAGATGGTGGACCGTTGGAGTTCGGCCATCCGTTTTGCCAGTTAAACACACAAAAATTAAAAATCTCATCAAACGCCCAAGGATTAAAAAAAATGATTAAGCAATCTCCAGTCCATAGGAAGTCGATTCAATCATTGTGGTGTTTGGACTGTTTTGGTTATTGGAAAATACAAATAGGGGCCTGCAACTGCAAATATACGTAGGTCATCCCAGAGTAGTCTGCAACTATTCTGTGACAGGGTCTTCCTGACGTGTCTGAAGTTGAATTTTCTGTTTAAAACGATGGCCTGTCTTTCCTCTTTCAGATGTGCCTTGTGAATTTAGGATTTCTAAGATTTCTGGATTTCTGAGTTGAAATTGGAGAAGGCTGATTTCACCTGAGCCAAGAAAACATGCGATTTTCAAAATGATCATGTCAGATTTTATGTTTTGACATGCTTCAAACTTGAGGAAAATGCGACCAAGATCCATAATCATCTCATTGGCATGTATGGCGAGGACATCTCTTCCTACTGCAGTGTTGCCGATTGGATCAGCCAATTCAAGGCTGGCCGGGAGACCGTTGAAGATGCACCACATTGGGGTCACAGTCAAAACTGATTGTTAACGACCAAACAATTGCAGATTTCCAGGGGATAATCACGGATCATCCAAATGCAACAGTGGCACACATTGTGCCTGAGACTTGTTTAAACAATTGTATTGTTAGCAGAATGCTATGCTTCAGTGGTGCTTCCAAAAGTTGTCTCTAAAGTCCAAAAACAACGACCAAAAGGAGGCACCACCCGCACTCTGCTGCTGCAGGACAATGCTGGGCCACACAAAACAGCTCTCGTAAGGCAATTTCTCGCAGAGAATAATATTACTGAACTGGCTCATCCACCCTACAGTCCCAACCTGGCCCCACACAATTTTAGATTTTTTTTCAAAAATCAAATCTGGCATTGCATCGAAGCCTTTCACCCGGATCCAAAATCTTTCAAAAGCCATAAATTCACAACTAAAGGCAATCCCTCAATCTAAAGACTGCCTAGCCATTGAATCATGGCACACAAGGCTGCAACGCTGCACAGAAGGTAAGGGAGAATCCTTCTAAAGAATGGGACAGTAAACAGGTTAGATTCCTTTCTTTTTGTCCAAATAAAAAAGCAGTTGCGAAATACTCTGGGATGACCTACGTAGGAGGTGCCATCACCAGCAACGAAATTTTTGAATAATTTAGTGTAGACTATAGAGAATTTGCCTTTTGTCTCTAGGTACTAACCTACATTCTGGTTCAAAACAACAACAAAAATGGGGTTGAAATTCGCGTGAAATCTCTCAGCCAGCAGTGCGAATTCCAAGTTGATTTTGCATTTGCCCATGAAAGCATAGGGACCACTCGTGCATGGAAATCGAACGGTTGATGACAGAGGAGGACCAGCTTGCTACAGCTATACCGCTGCGAGCGAGCAGGTTGAGGTTATCAACGCGCCAAATTTAATCGATCACGCGGTTAACGCTGCGGTTAGCGCCGCGAGTGATTTAACTTTTTTTATAATTTGCTGATCACACAGGTATACGGGGTGTTTGAAAATGCAGAGTGTATCCAAGCGCCGCTTCTTTGAAGTGCAAAGTCTTGGGAGCATGCCGCATGTCTCTGTATTTCCAACGGGAAGGTAATAACTCATCTACCTGGGTGTAAAAAGCCGCTCTGTCTGAGCGACAAGAAGGAAAAATCCGTTCACCTGACATGGCACCTTTGGACTTATGCAGCTCCGTGTTCAAATTTTGTGCAAAAGGGTATAGTTCATTTTGGAACACCCTGTACAGTTTTAGAATTTTTCTGCGAATCAGCACCGAACGGCTGCATGGCATAACAAAGGTGCAATTGCGGTGTAATTTGGAAATTTGTTCACGACTAACTTTGTAGACGAATAATGAAATGTACCCGTTTTGTTTCAAACCACTGACCCAACGAGCTCATGTGTACACTCTCCGCCAAAATTGTCCGAACACATCGGAGTTCATTGCCATGACTCAGGCGCGCTATTCGAATAGAACTAATGGCAGCATGCGCCCATACGTGCAACGCGTGAAACTGTATCAAACTGTGTTAAAATTACGGATATGGCCCCTCTGTACTGGCTTGATCTTTGGAATTTATCCGCTCTTGTTCGAAGGCTTTTGACGGGCCCGATAATATACGAATGCCCTTCTTACGTGATCGCCTTTTGCCTCGACACAGCCACAGCACCTGCTATTGCCCAACAATCTCTTTCATCCCCACACATTCTGGTTTCGCAAACCCTAGGTCTGTTTTCGCTGGCTACAAAAATTAAAACACATTTGCACATTTGCCGCGCACGCAAGTCCCTAGCCGTCACAACCCACCCATGACCTTTCGTTTCGTATAATTGATCAGTTTGTTGCATTTGATGATGGTTTTTTCTTTCTGAATTTTTCTCACGCAATTGACGTTTGTGCTCGTAGATAAGTTTTCCTTTCCCTGCATTGAGCTTGTGTTTGTCCTTCCTGTCGCCATTTCATTTGCGGCAGTATTTGTCTTTAATAATAACAAAAGAAAAAAATAATAATAATAAAAAATTCGAATTCCATGGCAACGAAATGAATCATCATTTATTTAGTCAATGGGTTTGCCAGAATTTGGATTTGTGGAAGGGGTGTCAGGAAGCAAAATAGGCAACATTACTTTGGACGATAAATTCTCAAAAATTCATGTTTGAAACTCTGGGCGTCTCGCCCGAATTGCCAGTTTTCCGGACTCCGATTGCGTCGTCTGTTTTTCAATACAACGATTTGAGATAGATTGGTTAGTCTGGCATAATCGCATTTTCTCGAACTTTCCACGAATATGAACTGTTGATGAGTGGAATCGAATGCTTGTAGAATTATCATTTGCCACGATTTCAGGTCGTATTTTGCCTCCAAAAGTTTTGTGATGTTTCAATTTTCTGAACCATTTTTGGAACAACTGGGTTTGCCACTTTTGGTGCTTTTGCTTTGCCTCCGCACACGATATTTTTTCTGTGATGCGGCCAAGTCATGGAATATCATTTACAAAAAAAATAATAAAAAAATAAAGCGGCCAAGTCGCTTCACCTGCCAGGGTGCGCGACTGCGCGAACGGAAAGACAATTTAATGCAATGACACAAACTGTGCTAAAAACGACGTTTTGTCCAGCAGGCTGGACGCGCAAGAAAAACCCAATCGTGAGGGCTTTGTCCTCATTTCCCATTTTAAACGGTCCAATTGGCCAGATGATTTTTGAATGTGGATTGGAGCGCAATTTGTGAATTTGAAATCATTCTGCACTTGACACTGCAGCCGGAGCTGGAGCTGAATTTCTCGCACAAATTCAGTGAAATGCTGTGCATTTTTCTCCTTTGAATAAGAATTTCAATGACGAATTGCACAGCTGTTACACGCAGAATCGTGCCTGAGCGGTGAGCAGTGATATCATTTGCGGTTGGTTGAATCGACGATGGCTTATCGGCTTGGTTTAGTAACCGGCCATCCATGGCGCATTCGATATCAATGCCGATATCATGAGCCCCGAAGCTTTTGTCACACAGAGGGAATGGAGACTTTTGTTGAAGAATCGGAACTTTCATCGAACTCACAACGGAACTTGGTAAATGTGATGTATTCAATGATTGATTGTAATATCTGTTGCATGTTTTCCAAATTGACTAAATATTCGCAAAGACGCACGACGACGTCTCCGCCGAGTGAAGGTATACGCGTTTTTTCGTCATGTCTGGAGCTCGAAGAACTATTTACGGCTCCGTGGATGGGTTTTTATAACCCCTGTTTCTTCTGCAGAGCAATAAAGCAGCAAGGCAGGTTTTTGCATCCCCTGCTCCTTCTGCAAGAGTGCCCAAAACGTCGCAGGCATGTTTTTGTATTTCGCTGCTACTTTTGTGACAGCGCATGAAACGCCGAGGCAAATTTTTACACCACCGCCCTTTTGCAACATCGCATATGATGGCAGTGCACAAATACCTCTGGAAGAGAAAGAACCAATTTGTATCCCCGGTGCTCTTCACGGCGATGGAACAAGACGCTGTCTGCAGGTTCTGGCACTGCTTCTAACTTCTGCATCAGCCAGCACAATAAAAACCTCAAAAATACCAAAATAAAGGACCCTTAAATTGTTGGTATCTCTTGCCGTCACTTGTCTACAACAAGACATAATTGCAAAAACATGGAAAAACCTGGAGCTGTTGGTCAAAGTCACAAACCCAATTTTCAATTTCACTTTTGTTTTGCTAACATTTAAAATTGCAGATTATCACAATTTTTCACAATTTTTTTCAGGCACCTTTTTTAAATAGATCTTTCATTGTGATCAAACGGTATAGTGCTCAAAAGAAAATATTATTTTGGTTTCGCTACAGGTTTTAACTGCAGAAAGGGTAATTCGCAAGAAGAGCGCCTTTACACTTATCTAAGGATACTGCGAACTTTGAGAAATGATTTGATCGGAAGAATTTGTCTGTTTCGGAGCGAAATCATTAGGCAAAACAAGCGCAGAAGAACCACAAGAAAAGTTTTTGAGAAGTATGAAAGCGTTCATCACCTCTGCAACAATACACAAAACCTCGCCAAAAGAGACAAAAATACCGGAATGTCTGCAGAAGAAATACCTACACACCTGATTTCAAACACCATATCATATCTAATCAATCCATAAGACCATAATTTTTATCATATACCTTATCAAATCAATATCAAAGGTCACCCACAGCAGAAGCGATGACACGAAACTTCCGCACAGTCGCTGGTGCCTCCATCTTTCACAAGGATGGAGGCATCGTGGGAGAACCATGAAAGCACAAACAAATATTTTTGCTGCACAAAAACCAGAACAAACCTTGCGCAAATTAACGTGTGACCAAAATGCCATTGAAAACACGACTCACGAGGCCGCTTGGCTCACGTCGCAGAATCGATAAAGTGCTTTTTGCAAGAGTCATTTTCTCTGGGAACTTTTTTGAAGGTTTTGTCTGCACGCTAGAGGCTTCCGTGCAAGACCTGCGGCAACGTGGCCATATGTGGGATGTCAAGGTAACTGCTGAGCTTATCCGTACTTGTTCGCACCAATGATTCAATGCGACAAAACTTTCGCAACAAAACGAACTCCTTGCCGATATACGAACTCATGGCATGTGAGCACCAAACACTTCCTGTGCGACCGTATGACGTCGGTTAAGTGATGCAATAATTTGAGTACTCATTGCAGGGTTCCTCAAACTACACAAGAAAGGCATGTCGGTGACTTCGTTTAAATTTGTCTTTTCACCGATGAACTTGCGGCAAAAAGCCGTCGCTGTCCGCGTTGAAGCGGCCAGCCGACGGAATTCATCCAGGGGGAAAGTTCTCATCCGTGCGAAATATTCACCATCATTCGAACTAAATGTTCACTTGCACTTGCTTCGCACAGGCAGCAGGCAGAGGTGCATGCAGCGCTTCAAGGAATTAAATTCTCAAACTTTGTATTGTCATTATAGTCATCGTTCTTGTCGGATAAAACTACAGTATGCTACAAATCTTCGCTTGTTGCGTTCGGTTTCTCATATTAGGTCAGCATTGTCGGATTGGGATCCGCTCACAGCTTGCCGACACTGAAAAACTACGAACAGAAGAAACTCAGATTTCATGCAAGATAAGATCTCTGAACCACTGGGAAGCCAGTTCACAAACCCTGCCGCGACTATAGATGGCAGGCCGGGGCCCCTTGCGAGCATTGTTTGTTTCCGAGAGGGGTCAGGGTTCGGTCAGGCTCAGATAGTTTTAGGTAAAAAACATTTTCTTGCGAGACAGGGCCCGAATTGAGTATTCTTGCACAAAACGCTCACTGCCACCTAAAGTCGCGGCAGGGTTTCAAAAAAAAAAAAAAAAAAACGCCACCGGGAACAGCCACATGAGATGAAAAGAGGCCTGAGGGCATTCCCCACATTTTTTCCACCCTGCATAAACTCCACAGCAATATGGGCCTGGGTTTCCGTTTCCTGATGCGCAGCGCAGTCCAATGGGAAAAGCAAGTTTGCTCACTCAAACGTACCGCGTTTAATTGGGCACCATTTTGATGACAGAAAACCACGGAAACCTGTTTTTTTTTAAGTTTGCCGATTCCCCGCGAATATGAGAAACAGAATCGAGTGCCGATGGACAGGCCCGCAACGTTTGATCCACTGCACGTAGGTATACTATTCGTAATGGCCAAGCGTGTTACACCGATTCATTCATCAAGACATTTGACAAAATAGTTTATTGGCGGGCGCACTCAAGTCAACTCCAACTTTAGAAATGGCGAATGAAGATCTGAGGGTAATTTTTAAAAACCCGCGAAATGTGCACGAATGCTGTGAACAACAGGGTGGCCCCTGGTAACCCAAAAGGCGTGGTATTCAGTTGTTTTGAAAAGTGACACACCACAACAAACACGCACCAAACATAAAATTTGGCCTTCATCAGGATTGCCGAAGTAGTTGAAAAATGAAAACCGCGATAGCCATTTTCGGTTGCCCAGCAGGCCCCACAGGCGATGGATGAGGATCAAAAAAGCATGGGGCTAAAAGAAAGCATGGAGGCTCAAAAAAGCTTGTAGGGGGCTCAAAGAAAGACAGCAGGTGGATCAATGATGGCATGGGGGGATCAAAGAAAGCATGGCTCAAAAAAGCCTGCGGGGGCACAAAGAAAGCACGGTGGGATCAATGATAGCATGGGGGCGCAATAAAAGCATGGGGGCTCAAAGAAAGCATGGGGGGCTCAATGAAACATGGGCGTTCAAAGAAAGCATGTGGGCTCAAAGATAGCATGGGGGCTCAAAGAAAACGTGGGGGAAAAGGTCTGAAAAAATAGAAATTCCAAGGTTCATTTCTCAAAAATGCATGCCTTCATTGGGCTTCTTTGTGTTGAGCGAACGACGGATAAAGTTAACCGTGTCGCAACATTTTGAACCGCCAGTTGAGAGGAGAAGCCAAAACGACCATCCAAGATCACACAGAATGAATCGACTTGCGTTATGGCTTCGACACGAAAAATGTAAGATCTGCAATCGACAATTAATCAAAACGTGAAGAGCCAAGAAAGCACCAAATGACTCTCGGTATAAAATTATAGCCAAAGCCCATAACGTGAGATCCGCCATCATTTCCGGCCCCATGCGATGCCGCTCTCTGGAGTTATTCGTCAATCGTCATGACCGAACGATCAACTGCGCGAATTTGGCTCTTCCGTGAACAGTTCTTGCTGTGTGATTATCAGCAGGCATCTCCAAAATGCAACATGACGTGGAATTCTGAGCTTACATCGGAATGAACTTTAGACTGCTTGCGAAAATTAAATGAAAAAATCTGGTGCGATCAATAAGTATTCAATCTGTTCCAGGTTTTCAGAATTTTGATTGTGACATCCGACACTGGCGACACTGCGCAGATTTTTCAACGTGGAGAATATTTCGCGTCAAAATTGCAAGAGCTGTTTATAAACCAAATTGACGCCTGTTAAGTGCTTGCGTTCGAAAACTTGTGGGATTTGTTTTTGAAATTGTCAAATTTCTCGACCGGCGTCGGCGTCCAAAAGAGTCTTTGGTCCCATATTTGGTCGGAACAAAACTTGCGATTTTTTGCTGTTGGTCCAGAAACAACACAACCATGTTATGGTACGCTCCCTGGTATTGGTGCTCCATTCAGTCAACGACAACGGAAATATTATGGTAACTTATCACTAATAAAATGGCAATTAACGATATCCAAAAAATGACAATTTTCTAATCAAAATATGCGGAAAAGTGCCTTCAAATTGGCCGTGCTGCCAGTCGAATGGAAAATACCACTAATCCAGTGGAATTTGTTTTAGAATTTCTTACCATTTCGTCGCATTGTTGTCAGAATGGTTACACATTTTAAATGCCAGAAAGAATTCCTTTGGATGTTGCAATCTTCACAATAAGAGTGATATCTTCGTGAAGAGCAGTATTCATGATAAGAGTTTTCGACAAGAGTGTACGAGTAAGAAATCAACGGTTCAGAAAACAAGCAGCAACACCAACAAAGTGTTTTTCTTCAAGGGATGATGAAAGAAAACTAAAACGACTCGAAGTTTAGGGGTGCGAGGAAAATCGTCTAATTTTCGGAAGGTCGAAAAATCCCACAGAAAGTGGTACCAGACGAAAAACAAATTTGGGATAGGTTGGGTTTAGGATAGGTTAGGGTAGGTTAGGATAGGTTAGGATAGGCTAGGTCATGTTAGGATAGGCAAGGTTAGGATAGGCTGGGTTAGGCCAGGTTAGGTTGGGTTAATTTTGGTTGGCGTATCAATTCGGGCCTCAGAACACATTTTAGACCTTCCGAAAACCAGACGCTTTCACGGCAACCCCAAGTTCAGTATTGCTTTGCAATGCAAATTCATCTTTTTTCGTTTTCACTTGGCTGGGTATGTTTTTTCCAGTCGGCCACCTACCGTGAAGTGTGAAACTTGTCGAGCAATGTGAAACAATGCATGGGATAATGAAAACAATACGGGAAACAAAACATTGTCTTGAGATCCTCATTACTGGTGAAATGCCATTGAACTTTGTACTACCAGCCGACGGATTCATAAAAGGCGCATTCAGCACACGCCTCACGAGGCACACCACCGAAAAGTGGTGCGTGGCGTGTGGCGGCGCTGTTCAACTCGCAAGTGCTGCTGCTCTGTGAACGGACCGAGAAAATGAGCGTAATACATAGTTGAAAGGCGACGGGGCTCATCGTAAATATCACGTCATGGAGATGCACTTGATAAAAAAATGAACACGTAGTGAGCACACTGAGCAATGATGAACCCGAGGAAGGCTTGTTCATCAATCAAAAGAATGAGTTAAAAAACGTAACAGCGTATTGTTCAAAATGCCGGGCGGCGAGAGGGCGAGCCCCGTTTACAGAGGTATGCATTACATAAGAGAGGTACTCCAGAAAAAACAGCAATACGAATATATACTCCTCTTCCTTATAGCTTTTATTTGGTACTTTAAAAGACGTGTGTGATGGCATGATGTGCCATTCTCGAAAGTCATTCAGCGAAACTTCTGAGGCGTCTGCTCGCCAAACACCAGCTGATCTCCTTTTTTATAAAAATCTCTCCTTTCTTGGGGCTGAAATGAAATCTCAAGAAATGGTTACAACTTTCGAAACACCATGTAGGTCGTTTTGACGCGCGATACCTGCTGTTTCTGAAGCGAATTCCGGCATGACGTCCGCAGAGAGAAACTTCCGGCAAAAATAACTTTCCAATCTGCATCAGGTTTTGCTCCAAATAATCGATCATTTAACGAGAGGGTGGAGCGGTATCATTTCGAATCTGCGTGGTAGGTAGGTCTACTTTAATCTTCCAATATGCTTTCTTCTGTGGACGAAGTTCGCCCTGGGCTCACTGTTTTGTGCCCCATGCACTGGAATTTAATGGGCTTACTGGTTATTTTGAATATTGAATAATTATTGTATTTCAGGAGAATTTCCCCTTATCATACATAGGCCTAAATACGGTTACATCAAGATACAAAAGGGTATGCAAGTTGTACAAAATCAGCATCGCCAGAATCTAAAAATCAGCAACGTTGGTAATAATAATTACTGAACAAATACGGAATCAGTAACAGACATGCCACCGCATGGATAGGAAGTAACCTACGGCGTCCCATCTGAGGATCGTGAACGCTTCAAAAACGCTGAAAGCCACTGATAGCCAAACAGCTTTTATGGGGAAGCCAACATCTCCCATAACCGATAAGTAGTGTCCTCACTGATGGAGCTGAAGCAGTGAGGTTGCGCATAAATCGGTTTCGACTCTGGCGTCTTCGGATATTTTTTTCATTGCCAAAAGATAGCATTTGCTGCTGAGGTTGATTTGGTGCAGGAAAACCAAAAATAGTTTGCCCATGGTCTCTTTTGCAGACGGAGTGAACTCAGGGAGGGACCGGTGACTGGAAGTGGACTGAGGCAGAATTTTTGCATTTTTGGAGACTGATTTTTTTAATTTCTCCGGGTTAGTTAGGTCAGGTTAGGTTAAGTTAAGTTAGGACAGGTGTAAGCTACCACCTCCATGCAAAAAATCCCTCCAAAACTCCCTCATTTGTCCAATTCTACCTCAGTCCACTTCTGCCTCAGTCCACTTCTGCCTCAGTCCACTTCTGCCTCAGTCCAGTTCTGCCTCAGTCCACTTCTTCCTCAGTCCACTTCTGCCTCAGTCCGTTCTATCCCAGTCCCCCGACCCCTCAGGGAGGAATCTTCACGCGCGAATCGTGGGTATACGAGTAAGATTCACTTTCAATGATCCGTGGCTCCGGAAGCCTTTGTGTGAGATGGATGATTGGTGCTCCTTAAATGGGACGAAAGGAGCTCGTCCTCAAAAATCATGATGCATTCGAATTGACTACAGAGTCACAGGGTCTGCGTGAAAAAGGCCCATTGGCAGGTATCATGCAATGACACTGTGAACACAAAAGCTGCACTCACTTTTTTATAATTTTGGCCTATTTTCTCGAAAATGGCACTGTATGAATAAAATTTATTCCAGAAAGAGAACACTGCTGGAAAGTATTTAGGAAAAATCTCGCAACGATGCGGAATATTAAATGGACAGTCAACACAAAAATGAAGTGACGGAAAAACTGAAAAAATTGTCCATTCCGTCCATTGAATATACGTACCTACGTATGGTACACGAAATGAAATCTCCGCGAAATTTTGCCCGTCAGGAAAAGTGAAGCTTACAGCTAAGCAAAACCACATCCGTGCGTGCAAAAGTTCTTGCCGATTAGCTTAGCTAGACTCGCCCAAGTCGTCTTGACTGAAGTAATCATCTGCGAACGATGACATGAAAATTTCACAACAAAGTTAATGAGAGAAGAGCAAGTTATTGGGTTGAGGCATGCTCTGGTGGGGTCAAAGAAACGACCGAAGTCGCCAGAAGATTTGGTATAGATAAAGTAGTTTTAAAACCTGGAATTTAGCTTTTATTGCTGGGCGCGGCGCATCCTCCATAGTCGCTTATCCTGCTTGTTGGAGTGCTCAACATCATACATTTCGTACATAGCTTCATTTTGGTTTCGAAACAAGACGTTCGAAAAGCCCCCGAAACTCCAATAAAAGCAAACAATGGACCTTCGCCTCGAATTGGATGCAAAAGAAGATTTGACGCCAGTAAAATACGTCGTTCTCCCACCATGCATGTGGTTTTTTTTATCATTGTTGTGAGTTTTACGAGCTTTGTGACCAGAATATTTTGCCAGATAATTTTGCACACGTCCGACTCCAGTGGAGGTGCGGATCAAAAGCAACCAAGTCCAAATCCTGACCGGTTCAGACTATAAAGCTCTCAGTTCACTCTTTCAGTGTTTCGCTCAGGATCCGCTTTGATGCCTTTGATCCTCACCTCTACATGAGTTGGAAGAGGACGTCCATGGTCGTCTGTCTTCACTATGCAATTTGTCCAGCCTGCGCGAAACAAGAGCGCGAGACAAGCGCGTTTGCACAAATTTTCAAGAATTCTCAAAACTTGATTGCGCAGGCCGCCCATTCAGAGGTGGTTTGGCTGTCCCGCGGGAGCAGATTTCCCTTTTCCAAATAGCATAATCCTTCCTCCGTTTTTGTTACGCACGTTATTGACGCACAATACCACAGCAGTTCATCATTTTTCTTGCTAGATGTCCAACTCAACGTTCAAGTCGTAAACAAAAATAGGCGTGGCAATTTTTGGGCAAATAAAGACGTTCATTTCGATCAATAATTGAGTGCATCTGTGGAATTCTCCCCTGGAAGAACTCTTTCCCGTATTGAATTGCTTCTTTTTGGACTGTAGCTCCTCAGGGGCTGCTTGCAAGGAGATGATTTTTCATCTGGTCATCCCACTGGGTTTTCCCTCCGCCTCCAACACGGCGCTTCACGCGATCAAACATGTCGGTTTATCGCATTGACAAAAGGTTAAAGAGCATGTCCCCATTGAAAGGCAAAGAAGTTAACCTGCTTTCATGAACAAACCCATTGCTTTTTTGGCTTTTTTGAATTCAAACACGTGCTGTCTGCAGACTGCTGAGCTCCAATTAACCTTCGGAAATTAGGCGTACATTAGATTATTAAAGTAATTCTATTCGCATTTTGGAAAAATCATTGCAGCGTGGCGCAGCAGTCGCGCATTCGCCACTTTCCACAAAAGTTCACGCAGGTCTTTGACTGTCCGCGTTCTTCATTTATGGGAACATTTTAAGAAGTTCCCATCGAATTTCTAACTGGTTGAGAAAGTGGAGTGAAAAGGCATTTGACGCATCACATTTTCCATCCCAACCACGTGCAGTTATGCATGCAATTGTCGTGGATTGTGAAATGATTGCACAAAAACAAGAAATTCTCCGGCCTATTTTTGCAGCTTCTATTCCTCATTTCTCGAAATCAGAAAGCGAAAGGTGGATCTTATCGCGGACTGTGTTTTTAGGCATAAAATTCTTTTAATGTCATGCCAAACACTTTTGTATTTGCCCTGCCAGTTCCTAAATAAACCACAGGAATCAGCGACTGAAAAGAAACAAAAAAGTTAAAATTAGGCCGATTTTGGAGCTTCACGCCTTCACAGTTGCTGTAGACTCCAAACACTTGTTGAACTTCACCTTCAACAATAAAAATGAGAACAACACTGAACGATTCTCGAAATCGATGTTACAAGTGTTCTTCCATTGATCGAAATTCGGCGTACGGCTAAAATAAAAAATTTGAGCCATTTTGCGATAAAAGTTCTGAAAGTTTATTGGCTCATCCCGTGGAACTTTGTCACCGAGTTTCGAGTTTTGGTCCCATACGACCGGTGCTGAACAGCTCGAGCAAAGGCAGCGAACGGACTGCCGTGAATCGCGTAACACCGCGAGCAATACCCGTGCCTTCATGTTGCTCCTGGCGGAGGTAATATCTTTTTTTCGTCACGTAGCGGACGGGCATCGACATATGGCACCGCCACTCCAGGAAAGACGATCTCGTTACAATAATTCAATGGGGCCCGCACGAGAAAGCACATGCTTTCTTGACGACGGTACCCATTGTTGAGAAAAGCAGCGCAATTTCTTTATTGCTTATTTGCCCCCACTTTGGGACAAAACGCACTTGCAGCAAGGTCGGAACTTGCTGGAGAACTTGCGCACGCGGGAAAAAAAGAGCTTGTTGCGCGGGCACGTAATGCAGCTTTGGAATTTCCCTGGCTTTCTGCGGCATTGTTTCGTTGCGATGGCCCAATCTAGCCATACAAAAACACCTGACTTGTTGCAGGCAAGCTTTTTTATTCAACTCAGTAATGCTCTTATGTTGCTTCATGTTCACCGGGCGGGTGCCATGCATGCCACCTCCAGAAAGAACAACCTTTTCATGACTTCTTTTTTTTTATCAGTGTGTGCATATCTGTTGCAATAACTTTTATTTTTCATTCTGTGATCTTCCCATGATATTTGTTTTTATTTGCCTTTGTCTTTTTGATTCGCCTCATAGGTGAACAAACTTTGCTCTTATGCGGTGTGACAAGACAGTGGACCCATTAGCGTCCTCCGTCCGTTCTTGCGATTTTTTTTCTTATTTGTTTGCAAGCCAGGGCGAGCACTCATGCACCCGCCCTTCTATCGGAAGTGGATCTCTCTGACGAATTTAAAAAAAAAAGTCAGAAAAAAATTTCGCTGACGAATTTTTTTAGGCTACAGTTCCAGACGAAAATTTTCAAAATGCCATTTTCCACCTGAAATGGCCGAAAATGTCTTCGCCTGAAGTCAGCATTGACCACACGAGAAAAGGAATTGGCATAATGGGTTCAAAAATTATGGATGTCATATGAGCTCGCACACAGCAGATACAACAATAAGAGCCATGGCAAGGGCTTCCCAGTTTTTTCCACACCAAATACTAGTGCGAATACATGTTGGTAGTACCGACCTATTTATTTTTTATCACCACCTTTCATCCAATTTATTGATCATCACAACTCCTGCCCTGACACTCAGGGGAGTCTCTGGGCAGAAATTTCAATCCTTGTCTGGTTCACGGATCCCGTTTGTCGAAATCTACTGAGTCAATGATCACAATCTCACATTTTTTTTCATTTCAATTCCAAAGGACTTTTTCACTGCTCATTTTGCCTTGTTTTTCCAGTTTTTGCTTTTTTTGCGCTTCATCTGTCATCAAAAATGTTACACATGCAAAATGCAAAAATGAGCAAAAATGAACACATATGTTATTCATGGTAGCCCAGTTGAAGACGTCAAACGTTTCCAATATCTCGGCATAACAATTTCTTCTGACCTCCAATGGCGGCCGCATATCCAAAATATTGTATCAAGGGCACACAGAACATTAGGCTTCATCAAACGAACCTTCTCGCATTGTTCGGCTGCCGCGAAGATCAAGGCCTATAAATCCCTTGTCCGCCCACTCCTGGAGTACGCCTGCAGCGTTTGGGATCCCTTCAACATGGGCGAAATTCTCCTTCTCGAAGGAGTGCAATCCAAAGCTGCTAGATTTATTTCTAACACCTATGACCAAAAGGCTAGTGTCTCTCTGATCAAGAAAACCCTGGGCCTGCCAAACCTGCGCGATCGCAGGCATGTTCATCGCCTCTCTCTATTTCACCATATCATCAATGGCCATTCATGCTTGATGCCGGAATGTTATCGTAACCCCCCACCGAGATTTTATAATAACAACAGCAAGGCCCTTGCCAGACCCTTCTGCCACTCGAACCCTTACTTCAGTTCATTCTTCCCAAAAACTATTGCCAATTGGAACTCTCTTCCAGAGAACGTGGTCCAGTCGCCCTCCCATAACATATTTGTAAAAAATACGAAATCCTTGATAGATAGCTTGATATGATTTTTTTTTCTTTGCAATGTCTTCTCTTGTTGAGAAAATTCCGTGGCGAATATGCTCCTGAGGTGGCGGGAAATGGCCGCACATCAGAGCCGGGTGTCAGATCCGGTTGTTTTTTTTTTGTGGGTTGATGTTTTTTTGCCACTTGCGGTGGCGAATTTGCCACTGAATTTGTTATTTTGTTTTCTGAAAATTAATATTATTATTTTTTACTTCTTCTTTTATACTATCCTTTCATCATTATGTTTCATCTTGTCAAATGTTCGCCTTCTTTCTCTGCATATTTTTTTTTCTCCACCAAACATTGTATTTGTGGAGCAAATAAAGATTGATTGATTGATTGAAAATCATTTTAGTCTTTATTTCAGTGCCGTTTTGGCACGGGATTCTTTCTGCTGCGGGATCCACCCGCGCCGCGGGCCCTGAGGGCCCAATTACTACACCCACTGAAGCGTTGGTGAGATATACTCGTATACGTCACTAACGCTTTCACCCTTTATAGGAGATCTTCAGATGAAGGCAAAAGGGCAAGGATGGACGATCTGAACAGAAGAGTGCTGAAAAGAGATTTGGCTTGTTTTGGTCGCTAGGTAACGTTATTTGGTTGGTTTTCTGGTGAATGTCGGCATTTTTCATCAAAATGACATTTGAATCATTTGACCTCATTTTCTCGCTAAGCCGAACATTTTGCGGAGATCTGAACAGAATGGCGCGGAGCAATGTCATTTTTTGCTCATCGAAAAAGTTTTTTTTTTTCGATTTTTTCTCGATTTTTTCAAATATTATGGCATATTCCGACAAAAATTTGACCTCAATAATTTGCTGGTGAAGAGGATCATTTCATTAATGGTTGACGGCGATTGGAAAAAGGGCGATGTGAAAGATTTGGAACGTTTTTGGCTCATCAGGAAAGGTTTTAGCTCGTTTTCAAGAAAATTATGGAATTTTCCTTCAAAATGGCCTTTGACCTCACTTGGCTGTGTGAAGGGATATTTCGCGAAGGGACATTCTGTAGCAGCTCAGGAAATGGAAACTACTCGTATACTGAGCAGGAAAAGATTTTTGACTCGTTTAGGATTTCAGTTCGTTTTTTTTTTTTTGCTTTTTTGGCTCGCTTTGATTTTTACTCTTTTTGGCTTGTTCCATGTTTTCGTCCAAACCTTTCCGCTGTCCTTGGACCTAAATGATTGCCAGATTCCATCATTTAGCGCGAATTTTCTTTGAACAGTGCAGGAATGGCGGTTTCTTTACGTTGCAATTCATTGAAACATGCGCTCTTTCTGCCCTGTGTCCGCCGCGTGTTCTACATATTCCAAACACACCCTCGGACTCTGGTAGCAATATATTTTATTCTATGTCGTTGGACCTGATACCCGTAAACCCATTCGTGGTGCTCGTACTTCAATTGCTGATCACATAACATTCGTGCAACGCGTGAAATTGCATACCTTGGCAAATTAATTGGTCTTATACAAATGTCTCAATTCCTCGCAGACTTCTGCGGACCCTGTGTATTTAGGCAGCGAGTTTTACGGCCGATTCGCAAAACGGCGCTTCGATCAGGTGTCTGAAGCCGGGGCTTCACGGCCAAGCCGGAGCTTCGTGAAGTGACGATCGAAGCCTCGGCTCCATTCGATTCGCAAAACGTGGCTTCACCGCCATTTCACGAATCCGGGGATTCGGTCGGATGCATGCCAAAACGGTTTGTTTCAAGATTCTTCATTGGTCAAGACAGAATGTGACGTCACCAGATTTTCGCAGCTTTTCTGCAAGATAGGAGGCGGCTGCGGATGTGACCCTTCAGAAAGCACTTTTCCAGAAAGAATGCAAGTTTCCATCTTATTAGCTGCGCCACGTAATAAATTAGGAACGAATTTCGATATTCGATAACAAAAAAAAGAACACTGTGCCGATGCAATTAATTTAAATTATTTTTGCATTTATTTTCCTTCCTTATCTACAAAATGTGAGAGAAACTGCAGTGATGTCATGATGAGTGAAAAATACCGATGATGATATGACTCATGACTTGCGGGTCCACACTTATGTTGTTTGGTCAGCAACCTTCCTATCCCATAGCCATGCAAACGTATTTTAGCATGATCAGAAGAATGTCGAAGTCGTTGGTTTGTGCCATTACCAGGACTGAGCGACAGCTGTTCATTGGATGACCCTTGTCAGAAATCGTGAGGAGTCCACAACTGGTTGCCGACGACCAACAGCGACTCCACTCAATCAAGCTACCAATTGTGACTCCACTCAATTAGCGACCTTTTCTGGAGAAAAAAAGGAGCAACCGCTCGTTCATGGAAATGGCATTTGGCAATGCCACATTCCATGACATCCATTCCATTGCTCGCAGCACACCTCCGGTCTCCTTCCTGTGAAAATGTGCTGAAAACCTGGGAGAAAAATTGCCGATCTTAGAAAAGTTGCCGATCACGCAGTCCAGTGTCAAACATGTAGGCCTGTGTTGTGTGTAAAATAGAGAACCGATTACGGAGTCACTGAAGACGGCGGACAATAGTGTGAAGACGCGACAGTGAGATAGATCGCTTCTTATTGCACCTCGTATTTCTGGCCTACAGTTAAACTACGAGGAGTGTTTGCATAAGTTTCTGCCTTTGCATGGAATTTTTTGGTCTTCTATCGGGCGTTTTTCTTCACTCCAAATCTGATTTATTTTGGAAGTTGCCTGGTGAATTCTAGATCAATCCGATGCCAGTTGTTACGCTTGTCCCAATTTGAAAAAGTCATGTCATATTTGTGGTCATCAAAATTGTACAAATGGAGCAATTGAATAGGTTGAGGACATGTTCACCATAACACAAAGATCCATAAGAACCATGGCGCAAAGCCCCGAGGCAAATTTATCTTCTGACACACCTCCAACTCTGCAGAGGAATCGAGCACGTTCTCCCTCTTTCTCTTCCACACCAAATAAGGGCACGTCGTTCACCCATAAAAGACGAGCAATTGCCTGCTCCTCCACGTTGGCAAGAAGGGCGAAAACCTCCAACGCTTCCATTTGAGACACAGCAATGATCACAAATGCCACTTCTGGTTTCAAAGCCGCGGCTCAAGCCTGCTGCCGACCAGGTTTCGATTTCAGCGAAAAGTGGAGCCGAAGCAAGCCGCCGCTTCGCCGAAGTGCCGTTTTGCGAACGGAAACACAAACGAAGTCGAGGCTTCGGCCGGCGCTTCGGTTCTGAAGCCGCGGCTTGCCACGAAGCGTCGTTTCGCGAATTGGGCGTGAATGTTATTTGCAAATTAAACTGAATTTTAAAAAATATTTTATTTTTGTGGGCCGAACATTTTTGCTGCCGGTCGAGACAACTGGCAGCCGCATATCCGTCCATGCCAATCAATTTTTGATTTTCGCTTTTGTATGAAAGAGTGTAACGATGATACCGCAGGCACGGCTCTTTGAAGGAACCTTCCTTCAAAGAGCGCTGATGATACTTTGGGCTTGACGACACATCCTGCGTATTTTCAAAAGGGACAGAGGCACTGAACAGTGGCACTCACAATGGGCAGCGCTCATCGAAGAAAATTCAACGTGTTTTATAGCGAACAGAAAAAAATAAAAATGTTTCTTGGTTTCAAAATGGTGGAACGAGCATCGGGGTGATGAGCTGGCAGGTGCCTTTTGAGACAGTATTCTTGAAAAGGCACCTGAGCACGCAAAAGGGCTGGGCCAGGTGCCTCCCGCAAGGGCGCAGATCTGGGTTGAATGAATGTTGGAGAGGGACGATGTGGGAATATTTTGGGGGGGTCTGGGGGCGAAGCCTCCAGCAATATATGGGGTCTAGGGCGGCTTTGTCACAAAACGAGGATTTTTGAAATTGTCAGGATGGAACAATATGACACTGGCGGAAGACACACACTGTTGTTTGATGTCCTTTCCTTCGGAATTACTTTTGAGACAACTTCAGTTTTTTGGCGGAATATGGCAAAAATAAGTGATCAAGAAATTGTATATGGATTGCGAAGTCACCAAAAATTAACTCCTCTTTTTTCTTTTCTTTAGTTCATTTTGTATTGCCTCAGAAAGTAAAAATCCACCGAGGTCAAAATCTGACTCTTCCAGAAAGCTTAACATGGCGCTTTCATTTCTACTACCTGCATACACCTCATTCCGTTTGAAGATAATATAATCTGAGAATGCTTCAAACTTTCGGCGAAACTTTGATTTCTGTGCCGAATCCCCAGAACTCCATCGGCTTTCCATTGTTGCAGGAAACTGATTAATCTCTATAAGCACACTTGTGAGCATTCTCAGCTTATATCTTCAAGTGGAATGAGCTGTAACAGTAAAAAGTGAGAAAAAAAGTTTCGGAGGCAACAGTTAAATGGGTATCTAAAACACATGCATGAGTTCATAAATTACCGCTATATGCTCGTTGGTTTCTATTTTTGATTATTTCTCGTGGAAGCCTGGGACCTCATGCAATTAGAGCTCATAACTTTTTATGAGCTCCTGGCTTATGAGCCTCATAATAATTTGGAGCGAAAAGACTGTGTTCATGCAATATTTATTGATTTTAGCAAGGCTTTTGACGTGATTCCTCACGTCTTGCTTGTTGAAGCTACATTCTTTCAATTTTCCTTCCTCGGTCATTCAGTTGCTTGCATCTTATCTTTCTGACCGCCGGTCAATTGTCAAATGGAATGGTTCTGTCTCTACTCACATTTACTCAAATTCTGCTGGAGTACCTCAGGGGAGTGTACTTGGGCCTTTGCTTTTTCTAATATATATAAACGACATTTTTGAAGGGTTAAAAAGCTGTGTTAGACTTTTCGCAGACGATCTTGTGCTCTATCGTCCTGTTAGAACTGCCTCAGATTATTCTATTCTACAAAATGATTTGATCAAAATTCAGATTTGGTGCAAAAAGTGGGGTATGAGCATTAACACTGGAAAGTGTGCAGTTGTGAACTTCAAGCGACCGAAGTCCGGTATCATTTTTCCGGCAGACTACATAATTGATGGGGCCTCTATTCCAAAAACAACTACTTTCAAATATCTGGGTGTTATATTGCACGAAAATTTGTCATGGGACGAACACGTTAGCTACACTGTCAGCAAAGCTCAAAAAGTCCTTGGTTTGATTCGCCGAAATTTATCCCATGCCTCTAGAGATGCGAAATTAAAAGCTTACTGTTCTCTGGTACTACCTGTGCTAGAGTATGCGAGTCTGATCTGGGATCCATTCCTTGTTTCTCACGCAGAATTGCTTGAAAGAGTCCAGCGACGTTCTGCTCGCTTTGTGTCTGGAAACTTCCTGAGGACTAGCAGCGTTACGCAGATTCTAAGTGACCTTAATATGTCGACTCTTGCAGTCCCCATAAAGAAAAACGACTAAAATTCTTTGCCAAAATTTTAGCAGGAAAGGTTAAAATCGACGTACCTTCTGACTTTGTTTTACGAAATCCGCAGAGAAGGACCGACAATGGTTCACATTTTCAAGCTCCCCTAATTATCTTGAGTAGTTACTTTAATTCATTCTTCCCAAGAACAATCAGAGATTGGAATGCCCTGCCCCGTGATTCCTCTTTCCTCAGAATTTCTCGCCTTAATGATTTGTCATAACATGTGCCTGCTTTTTGAATATGTGTCTTCTCTTGACTTTTATGATCCTGACTTGTTTCGATTTCATTTTTTATTTTATGTCATTGCATTGGATAGTTTGTTCTTTTACTTATGTTTTTCAATTGTTTTGGTTTGACGAAATGCTCCGTATTTTATCGCATGATTTTTATTTCTGACTGTTAATTTGTGTACCTAACTCCTTTCACCAGCACATTTTGTGAAAGGCTTCATTTGAAATTATTTATTAATAATTTCGGTTTATGCACCTCATAAGAAAAGTTATGTTGTATTCAATTGCACCCTCATAAGCACAGGAAAAGATATGAGCCTCACAAGTCAAACAGGTAGTGATTTGTGAAATCTTATACCCATCTGCAGACTTCCAGTGGCAAAATATCTCAGTGCACACACACAGCACACGCACCTCACAAGACACAGCATGACCAGTGTTTGCCCGCGGCCGAACGGCATTCTGAACAAGGGCAAGGACTTGTTGAAAGATGGCCTTGGAAAAACGAAAACGGCTGAGAAAATCTTGGTCATCGTAATCATTATTTATTATTATTTAATTATTTTTGTTTAAAAGCAATACTGCCACGAATTGTTATTGTGACAGATCAAGTCGATTGGGCAAAAAGACACATATTCACACAAAGATACAAGCCAAAACTCGATTGCAGTGAAAAAAAAGTCAAAGCACCTAGGTGCGGCGCCCAAGGATGCCATGTGTCTCGTGAAATAAATGGGGATGAGGGGAGGAGAATGTTCCAATCTCTGGCTGTCCGGGGGAAGAATGAGTTGAAATAATGGTTTGTTCGGCATAAAGGGATTTGGACAGCAAGGCCGTTGTCAGTTCTGCGTTGGAAGGGCTTGATGGGATAGGAAGAAGGCATACTAAATTGAAAGAGTGCATTATAATTTCGCAGAACAGCTGGAGCCTGTGCTCTTTGCGCCTACTTGCCAGAGATGACAAGCCAAGATCCCTCAGTAAACCGGATACACTGATGTCTCTGGTGAAAGAGTTGGAAATCATACGGGCTGCTCTTCTCTGTACCATTGGAAACGTCTTCCTGGCAGATTGGGTCCCAAACCGCACTGGCATAGGCTACTCAATTACAGGCAGGACAAGGGATACATACACCTTGAGTTTAGCTTCTCTGGATGCATATCGCATGCTTCTGTGGATAAAACCAATAAGGGTCATTTTAGCCTTCGTACGGGTAAAATTGACGTGGTCTCGCCAGGACAAATCATGGGAAATGAGAAAACCCAGGTATTTAAAGGTTTTTACAGTAGTTGATCGTTTATCTTGTAAATTTGTTCAGAAACGGGGAGTCTGGAGCGCTTTCAAAAAACCATGTCCTTTATTTTTGATATGTTGATTTGCATTCCCCAGGCGCCACACCAAGAGGAGACCAGGTTGAGGTCCGACTGCAGGATGGTATTATCGTCTGCGGAGACAACGGCTCTTTATATCACGATATCGTCCGCAAACAACCGAATGCTGGAGAGGAGGTCTGCACAGACGTCATTTATATAGATGGGGAACAACAGTGGCCCCAACACATTGCCCTGGGGCACGCCAGAAGGTACCGGCGATTCATAGATGTTAAGCCTGTCCTGGAAACGGCGCTGCCTTCTTTCCTCCAATAGAATCTCATTTATCAAAGCCATCCGCGAGAAAAAATTAATCTGTGGACGTTGAGGAATTGTCACAATGAGACACTCGAGAACAACAAAGAAGAAAAGCTCGAATATTCCTCACCACACACAACGTTTCTTGACTTCAAGCCCCAAAAGCCAGCCAAACATGACTCTGGACTTATGAGCTGGATTTACGAGCGCTCCGTTTCGCTCATAAACTGCACAATGCTAAATGGACACATCCTCCTTATGCACCTCATAACTTTATGAGAATGGAGAGTTCCTCATAAAGTTATGAGGAGCAGAATAAGGAATAGCCTCATAAAAATCGTTATGAGGGCCTTATGAGTCTATAAAGTTATGAGCTCTAATTGCATGAGGTCCGTTTTAAAATTGAAATTGTGAATGGATGTGCATGTGGAGTGGTGTGATTTCAACTCGATGCTTTACCCGTGTGTTCTTGGGTTGGTTGAGCATGGTTGGTCTCATGGTCCGCCGTTCTTGGTTGAGCGTGTGTCTGTGTCTGATGGCCGTACCGCAGGATACAGCGTGTGACTGCCGTACACCTCGGAATGTGGTCCTGTCCACATTCCGAGGTGTCTTCACTTTCCTTGCCCCTCTCCTTGCTCCTTCTTTCTCCATCCATTTCCTTTTCCCCTCTTTGCAAGCGACGGTCGTGGCGTGGGCATAAGCAGGACCGGGATCCACCAGTTTTCTGCTTCCGGAACTTCCAAGCCTGCGCTCGGATTGCGGCAAAGATTGCCATTTTTGACTACGCCAGAGAATAAAAAAAAATCGGCAAGTTTCATCCCGGGCTGCGGCAAGATTACCGAAAATGCCAAAGCAAAAAGGCTCAAAAGTCGCAAGCCTCAATGCGGACTGCGGCAAAATTGCCGATCGCCGGTCGCCAAGTTACCATCCCCGATTCACTCTAGCTACAAAGCTTGCGCCAATATTTTGTGTTGCTTAGGGAGTACCGCTATAAACTTCTTTTCCTGGCAGCGTTTAATCCCTGCCTTCTGTATGGTGTCAACCCACTGGTGCAGAAAAAGAACTTCGGCGTTTATCAAAAGACTTTGCCAAAAATACCGCCACGATTCGAACCCGCCGCAGAAAAACGCTTTGGATCTTCAAGAAACCTTTTTAATGGCGGCATTCCAGTCAAAATTCTGACGATTTGTTTGGAATTTGGAATTTGTCGACACGAACACACCTCTTCCAGGGCAAGAGGAGCTTTGAACATGTTTGTGAAGGAGCAGTCTCGTTTGCATCTTTTGATGTTTTGCTGTGTGGTTCAAGTTTGAGTTGGGCTAGATAGTGGTCAGGTATTTCTATAATGTAGGTATGTAATTTTGTGTTGCGCTGGGGTTTTGTGAGTGAGTGAAAGATGTTTTTCTTCAATTGTTTTGTCTTTTTAGTCGAAAGTAAATTTTAGGTTGTGGGTTTTTGCCGAAAAGAAGGCATCATACCTTTCGTCTTGTCTTGTCTTGTCTTTGTGGCAGACGACGCATTCGAATGAAATTTTCATTCCCCGTTCAAATTTTCACTCCCCCGTTGTGGTGCACTGGAAAGGGGAAGTTCTCATCTTTATTTCATTTGGTTCCTTTCTTACATTTCTTGTTTCTTGCATTTCTTTTCTTTTTATTCTTTTTAAAGGCTGCCTCTTTTGAGGTTGCTTTGCTTCCTTCCTTCATCCTTTTTTCTCGTTTCTTTTTTTCTCCT
>JASGXE010005826.1:0-22387 GCA_030068105.1 Sinentomon sp. SZTP_YWyxl | reverse complement strand
ACTGCTTTTGTTTAAGTCTTGAAATCTTGATCATTCCCTTTTGCACGAGAAATGCCCTATAGTTTTAGAATTTTCGATGATAAACACCATGTGTACAAATAATTACTGCCTCTTCAAGCCCATAGTCCTGATTTGGCACCAGCGATTTATGATTGTTACCTAAACTGAGAACAACTTGGCAGGTTCACGTATTCAGGACTTTGCCGAAGCAATATTTTCAGCTATGGAACTCACCCTAATCTGAGTACCATTCTGCTCATGGGAGGTTGGGTTGGACACCTGTAACTTTGTAATGCAAGAGCCAGAGAGTATTTTGAAGGTCTAAACTAACTAAACGATTTCTCAGCATCGTCAATATATTTTTAACTACAGGGTCATGGCAAAAACTTTTTGAACGCCCTTCGTATACTTTTACCCAGAAGCTGTTTGAGCATCTGGTAAACCTAAAAGATCCAGTGCCTGGCCTTGTGTTGTTTTAGCTTATTGAGTACATAAGGGTATCAAATGTTTTATAAAGTTCTTCCCATCGTGCACATCGAATTTCTAGCAATGCCAAAATGTGTCTTGCACAATGGAAATCAGTATCAGGAAGCAACTTCTGAGATGAAAGGAAACTGCAAACTTGGAGTCTTTCAGCATCTCGATTTTGTAGTATTTCCAAACTTGCTTATCAAATCACGACTACACGAGTCATGTCTCACCATAGGATGTTATCTTTTGTCTTGTCCTGAGACTGCACTTCATCTCATAACCTGTGCGTCAACCATTCTTGCATGAGATCGCCATGGGTGGGCTGGAAACTTGAAGAACTCGAACTTGAACAAGAAAACTCACTCGGCGATTTGTTCTCCAGTTCAAGGCAGCGGAGCTGAGGTATCGGAGGCATCCCGGAGAAATAGGAGAACAAATCGTCGAGTGAGTTTTTTGTTCATAATTCTTACTCTTCGTAAAATAGTCGTAAGATAGTGTAGACAGCTGTGCTATCAGAAAATACATTGCTAATAAATCACCTAAGTCGCAGTGGCGGGGGGCAGAGAAGGCGACTGCCCCCACGCAGGGCAAACTATTGATTTTTACCGAATGTTTTGCAGAAAATCATAATTTTGCACCCAAAATGAACCCCAAAATATCAGAATCATTCCATCTATTGGCGGACTTTGTCCTGATATCTGGCCCCTCACAAGGAGATCTACTCGTTGGAAGCTTACGAGTGTTTCCAAGGCCCCAGAAAAATCAGCAAAATAAGATTGAAAACTGTTATTTGGTCTGATTTTGCATCATATCCCATCCCCCAAAATCTTGACCGTGTGCACTTGCCACTGTCAATTCCCCGTTGTGATCAGGTGTCATACCATCATTGCAAAGTTCACAAAGAGGCCGCTAAGCGTACGTGAATTTCAAAATTTACTTTGTTGTTGGTTTTTTCAATAACAGATTACACATTCCATTTGGATCATTAGCTAGACATCCATATTTTGTATCTGGGCAATTGTTGTATTTCATAATGCCATTTTGAGGAATTTCACCATTTGTCAGTGCACTATCAGAGAAGCCAGATAGGCGGTTTGGCTTTCTGGTCTGGTCTTCTTAGCCATTTTGATAAGATTGCTATTTTCCATATTGTGCAGATCGATTCTTCGCAATTTTCACTAACCATTGGAAACTGTTAGTGGTTGTTCCAGCAAATGCGATTATCCCGGAAGTAACACCAGGTAACAAGATTTGGCACGCGAGTCAAAGATACAAGTTCTTCTGAGGTCAGATGCAAGATCTTGAAGAGCTGTGTCAATGGACAGATTTTTTGCATCAGGTTAGATCGTCTGTCTAAAACAGATTGTCATTTGCAACAATGGGCAAGGCTCCAATGTTATCCTTTGCACATTGTTGCAAGTGACAATAATTGTTTCTGACAGACGATCATGGAGAACAAACCTCCGGGACAACCGTCATTTTTTCATCATTTTTCAACAGTGTTAAATTCTATTTGTCCTGTTTTCAAGGGTTCTAAATGGTAATAATTATGATCACTAAATCCAACCTGTTCCACACCATCCCGTCGTAAATTTGGATAAATTATGTTGTGGTCTCCATACAGAAGCAAATTTGCCTGTTTTGATCAAGATTTTTATATTTTGTGAACAATGTTTGCTTCCAATATTGCATCTTCACATTGCCTCTGCCATGCTGTTGTTATGATTTTCTCTGTTAAATTTTTGTCTCGTTTGAAATTTGAGTTGTCAGAAACTGTGATCTCATGTTCCCGGTTGTTGTTTAAATTTGCAAAATAGCATCATTCAATGTTGATTTCACTTGGGTAATACAGAAATACATATCATCATCCGCAAATGCAGATCTTTGTAATTTAAAATTTTGTCTGGCTCCACGATCCGCTTTATACACTGTCAGTAATTACCTGCATTGAGGCCATTTTCGGATCGATTGAGCATCTTCGGAGATGATGTTTCGTGGCCCCTGGTCTGGAGCCTTCAAGTCAAACGATACGATGCTCTCTACCGCTGGTTCCACAGATCCGAAAATGGCCTCAATTCAGGTAATTATTGACAATCTTTGTAATTCCCAAAGAAATTTAATGACACTTTCACACTTTTCTAAGTATTGAAAGTTGTTGAGACAAAATAATGTCATAATTATTTTTTTTTGTCTGCCGAGCAACCTAAGGTATTCTTTTCATCCCATCACTTCGATTTTGGATTCCTTGTGACTTGCAGCATTGCATTTTGAATTCATTATGTTTCCAGATTCTTAAAATTATCCCCCTAGGTCTAGCTGGTAAGAGGGCTGCACTATCCACGCAAAATTGTAAGAAAAGGAAAAGTGCTTTGGAGGGATTTGGCCCCAAATGATGATTTACCATCTGACAATCCAATACCCTTTCTTTCTTCATTTGTCTAAAAATGGCACGTTTCACATCTCTTGGACTTCTTCGGCTTTTTTTTCCAATTCAATGATTGTGAAAAATAAATTTCTGGCTTCAAAATTGACGAAGAAACTTATTTTCACCCAGATGCATCTTCGAGTGCACGTAGAATTAAACTCAATGAAAATTGCTATCTTTTTTTAACCATGATTCACATGAGATTTGCTTTCTGCACTTTCAAAAGAACATTGTGAAGCTATTACTAGCATTGTGAAGCTATTACTAGTGACTCAGAAGTGTTACAGAAGCCAAATTTTGACCAAAAAAAAGTGCCAAGAATGGAATGACCAAGTCTGATTTTTGACATTCATTACCCATGCCAGGCTATATTTACTTTGTATCAAAAATTCTTGAATTTCTACGCTCATATGATGGGTTGAAAAAAAAATCATTGTTGGAAAACTTTGGGTGACAAAAAAATCTGGCTTAGACACTCCAATTTTAACCTTTTCTCAGTCGGAATCTTTTAAAAGATGATTTCTTAAGTTGCAAAACGGTCGTTCAATTTTTGAAAAAATGCAATTTTTCGTTTTGGGGCCAATTCCAAACCTCAAAAAAAAAATCCTAAAACATCCTGCCAAAAGCAAAATCGAAAAACGACTAAATGTCCGCAGCATTTCAAAATGATGTCCAAATTATTTTCCTAAGATAACTATCCCAAACCAGTTGACGGGTGGGATCTTTATAAAGATGCATCTGTTTGGCCAAATAACGGCTCCCAGCAGGACGTTTTCATTTCAAAGTGCAGGACATGTAGCATTCACATTTCCCTACACCTGCACCTTCAAAAATTTTAAAACAAATCTACCAGTTCTTTGCAGTGGCAGGAAATTCATATGACTGACTGGCAGAGTCTTTATAAAGCCGATATTGCTGATAGTGTTGCAGAAGAGTATTCTGTCCCCCACAAGAGTAATTTTGTGTCTCACCTCGGACACCTTTTATGTCCTTATTAGGTAAGGATTCTTTGATAACTGGGCAAAGCGTTACATGAAGGGGTATGGTTTTTCCATCAAAAATGTTCTGTCTCTTGCAGGGTCTTCCAGGAAAACACGATTTTTATTTCAAAAAAATGATTGGTTATTCTTTTCCCAACGGAGTAATTTTGCTGCTCATATGACACCTGTTTGAGCACTTATTGGATCCAGAAACACTGACAACTGGGTGGGGGAAGAACCGGGAGCAGGGTTTTTTACGCAAAATGCTGCATCTCTTATGGTTTTCCTGGAGGTTTGGAGATTTATATTTCCAAATTACTGCACCACAGCAACAGTTGGGCAAGAAAGATAGATAGTATGATGTACTTTTGGATTCTGACATTATCACGTTTGTGTAAGTACATCCATTACAAATCATGAAAAGTTCTTCTGTGTCTCTCTTTTTCGGATCGAGTGGTGTGTCATTTTGTCTTCAGAAGTTCCATTTTTCTGGTTCAATATTGTTACGCAGCGAACACAGATAGACACCCCACCCCAACACAAAAGCTCTTATTTTATTTTTAGGTTCTGTTTTTATAATTCCACATGAAAACAACTTGTATTTTTATGGTTTTCCTTCTGCTGTTGACATGTTTGTTTGGATGAGCCAACGGCCCACTGAGATGGCACATTGGCAAACTCTGATCAATTTTTTTTGGCACCACACAGGCCAAATGGACATTTGCCAACTGATGAATGATGGTCTCTTGTTTCGAAATATGTTGCCGAATTTTTATTTGGAATGCTTTCTCAAGCTTCCTGCAGCAAGATGTTTCTTCGGTCACAGGTATATTCAGGGCCTGATGAGTTTTGCCCTGATTGGACTATAGGGTCAATAGCCACATGAATAAAAATCTTCGGCCGCATTCCCCAAGGCCACTAACCCTAACCCTAATCTTGAAAAATAACCAATTTAATGCAAATATTTCTGCTGGACATTTTTATTTCTATAGACAAGTTTCCTTTTCCATCGCTGAGAAAGATGCATCTGAGTGTGGAATTATCTATTTTTCTAGCTTTGGGTTAGTGGCTTTGGGGAATTCGGCCGATTTTTTTCTTGTTCAATGATCCAAGGTCGACTTAGACTATATCTGGATATAGGTCTCTGGGTGGTCTCGGATCTCAGCTTGGCCTCCAGAGATTCAAATTTTTCCACGTTCATAAATTTCGATTGAAGTTTAAACTTTGTTGCATTTGGAGTGGTTCTGTTCCATTGGAAATTTTAAAGTAAACTGATTGCCTGGTTTTTGCACAATGCTTGCCTAACCACTCCCACGTTCACAAAAATCTCCGTTTTCCATTTACCACGGTATTAAGCACAGCCATACCCCAGATTCCCAGTAATGTTGGTTTTTTCTGGCAAAATCTTTCATTCAAGTGGCGAGTATGATGTGTCAAATTGATGGCAACCACAGAGTGGCTCTTTTTAAGGCAATCAATTCTTCATTGGAAAATACGAGTACACTAGTTTGATAGCAAGTTCTTGTTTTTGTGCTCAAATTGTGTCCACCGCAGTTTTTTTGCAATTTCTTGCATGCTCTGTTCATTGAAAAGTATTTTTTGTGGATTTCTGATGTTCTTGTAACTTCACATTGTTAATCGTTTGTGCCTGTTTCATGACTTGTGTTTCTTATTTTGATGTCCACTTTGTGTCTCACGCTACTGCTGATCATATTCAGTTGATTACTTCATTCAAAGACAATGTTTATTTTTTTCAGGCACTTTGTTTTAATTTGTTCAAAATTCGTAGAATTCTACAACCTGTTGTGGTTGACTTCGTTTGGTTTCTGGTGGTAAAGTCTATTTCCGTTTTGTGCTTTGGCCTGCAAGCCCAGAGATTAACCTTTTCAATACCAAATGTCCCTGCCTCACCATGCATGCTTGTCCAACAGTCGACTCCTGAGAAGAGACCAGATTTCTGGATGTTCAATCCGAGTTGAACGTTTCCTGTTTGCTTTGCCGAAAGGACAGCGGAGTTGCACCACAGTGAAAGTGTTGAAAGTGTTCTCTGGTGTAACATGATGAGGCCCATCTCTTTCTGGGATGAAAATGGTTGACGTATTTTGTTACTCGCACTGACTTGACTTGGTGGGGAGCAGCTCTGTCAAGGTAAATAGCTTGAAAATAATTATGTTCAACTTAACTGAAGGTCTCATCAAGTTTCACTCTGAGAATGGAATTTACCACAAGTGCCTGTGTCTCTTACGAGTAGTTCTCAAAATGAGCCCATTTTTCCTTCATTAGGTACTTTTGCTCCAGTCTCATTTGCCAAGGTTATACAAATATTCTCTTATCTTTCTTTAGGTAATTGTTTATTGTTGCAAATTTGACAGATTATTAACTTTGCAAATTCCGAAGGCCCTTTGTGATTTTGTTGTTTCATCGTTGGCTTTGGATCCATTCCCAAAACAAATTGCCTTGGATCTCTTCCAGTGATCAGCAGAATTGTTTCTTGGTGAACTTATTTTTTCTTCGTTCTAATTGGAATTCAATGTCTTTGCTGTTTGGCTGTGTCTTAATTACGCCTTGACGTGTTAATGTTGATCATCGTGAATGTGATGTTATGTTGCGTTAATCATCGAACACTGTTTTTGTCGTCATGTTCTCAGCCAGATACGATCATCACAAATTATCATGACTATGTCCCACGCGCTGCTAGGTCATTATTGGAATCCTTCAAAAATTTATTTTCAATGGAGTGCGTAATCTTGGATGCTTCCTTGAGACTCATCAAAAAACGTTTTGCGGCCCTGATAATGGCTGTTTCTTGTCATGGACAAATGTTTCTGATTTTCAAGCTCCCCGAGATCAATCAACAAATTAACGCTGCCATTTCCGAGGTTTTCATCATCGTCATTGCAGGTTAACTTATGAGGAGACCAGCTAGTATCCTCAAGATGTGGGTTCTGGGAGAATCAAAGTCCTACGTTGAGACATAATTTGGTTTCAGCTTAATTAATTGCATGATGATGCTAGTTGTGTTTTTCTGGCAAGATAGTTGATTGACTCAGCTTAACTTGGAACTTCTGAATTGGAAAAACATGAAACAGCAGTTCTTGAATCATTTTTGAATTTGGATAATTTGAATTGTGTTTGGAAGTTTAGAGTTTTTGCCGATAGATTTTTACTGAAGCGAATATGATCAAATTTTTTCACATTTATGACTTTAGTACTGGATTGGGAAAACGTCATAGTCTTTTTTAGCTCCCCAATTCTCCATGTTCCCAATTCCTGTTATACCGTTTTATAATTCTTCCTCAGGATTTTCTAAACTTTTCGTTTTTTTTTCTTACTGCCAGTCTGCCAGTCTTGTATTCTTCCCATCAGAAATGTCTTTTTTCAGTCAACCCACCCCCATTGCAATCAGCCCTGAACAGGAATGTGGTCCTTTAAAATAATCAACCTTCTAAGGCATTTCAGACAAGGGCATTTCAGTCGCGGTTTGAACGTTTTCCTGGAGGCCGTATGAGCGAGGATGTCTGTCAATCAATTGGCAGAAAGTCGAAGCAAGTCCATGTGAATCAAAATAGTCCATGCTTTGCAGCAAAACAGGGCATTCAAATTTTTTGATCGATCCCTGGATCCACAAGCATCCCATTCGGGGTTTACTTACGGGTCGCGTAAACAGTTTGCCAAACATAGTGGGCAGCATCCTGAGCCAATTCTCAGATGAAAATGTAGAATGATTTTCTATCCTCAGATGACTTCTGGTGGCACTTCGTAAAAAACATGGGACTGTGAAATACGTCGACATTTCTAGTCACTAAAAATTGACTGCAAACAAATTCTGAATGAAAGAAAAAGGCAAAAAAGCACAGAAATGACAGTCAGATGAGCTCTGCATGCTGTCACTTCGTTATTTTTTATTGTCATTTCCGTTTGCTTTCATTTTGATTTGCAGTAAATTTTTGCTGCTTTCAAAATGTCATCAAATTTTACAGTATAGGGTCTCATATTTTTTTTCTCGGGAGAGTGCCCTCAGAAGTCACCGGAGACAAAAAGTCATTCTACATTTTCGTCTTGGAATTGCCTCAGAAATCTGTCGATGACATTTGACAAATTACTTGTTAAAAACCCTGGAATGAGCAGCAGATCTTCAAGGGAAACCCATGTTGAAGACATCCGACTGATTGAGTGACTGGCTGAATGACACGACATAAAGATCTAGAGTTCTGAGATGAAGAACACGGAAAGGAAGCGAAAGATTGATGTTGGCCAGAGCGACTGACAGAAGGCAAAAGAAGCCTAAAATGCTTGGGAAAAAGAGGCCTAGGATGCTTAGAAAATGAACCAGGAGAGGAAGCAACTGCTTTATGGGGTCGAGCAATTACCGCAGGGCGCAGGGCAATCATTTGCTGTTATTTTTCTGGAAGTGTCTTTCTTTCCTTTGAGATTGGTAGGTAGGTACCATTCTCGGTAGACATCCTGAGCAGCCTTGTGCAGGTAGTTAGTGTCATGTTATCACCACCGAAATCGACTTGTCTTGCCGAATTATTCAAAGCGTCCCAAACATTACTTTTTGAGATTTTGCCTCTGGTTTTATGATCTTCACTTTGTTCTGAATTGAGATTTTTGGATTTTAATAAAGGATTTTTGTCCACTGTCGATTTTAGTTTGTTCTTTTCTGGGCAACGAAACTGCTAGTGAGGATAGAAGACAAAATTGGAACTGCTCTCGGGGACAGTTGACAGGCAGCCAATAAGTTATCATGGAAGTGCCATCTTTGGAGGCAGTCCCAAGCCACAGGCGCACAGACAGTTAATGCATGAGTACAGTTCAATGCGGAATTACAGGGCAAATATCTTGGTATGGAGCAACAAAATACCCGAGATGTGAAAAAGTGGGCGAAAGTAAAGCCAGAGTTTAATGAAAAAGTACAGTGCGGGGCGTAAGTTACAAACAGTTTGCAAGAAAGAACTTTGATTTGAGGGGGGAAATAGACAGGGGCATGCAAGTCAAAAGCAACTTGCACATGAATTGAAACACGGAGTTGGACGTGGGGGGATTGACATGATAGGAAAATGGCAGTGAGGTCAAAGCAAAAAAGTGGCAAATTCAATGAATGTTCAGCACAATGCATATATGTCTGCTTGGGATGGTGGAAGATGTCCTATAAAGCGAGGAAGATAAGAATCTTTTGCGAACAACGGCTATTCCGTATTGGGTGGAAACGGATGCTGAAGAGTGTTGAGGAGAGTCTGCCACATGTTGGTGGAATTGGAAGGTATTTGTTAGAAAAATATCCGGGAGTTTTAGTCAATTTTGAGGGATTTGAGCCTCTCGATGTTCTTTTTCGGTGTTTAAGCAGTTTTCAGTTTTGTTCTCTATCCTTTGCTGGCTTGCCCTTGGAACAAACAAAATTGTGCAGTGTGCGACAGATCCTTCAAATTGACTAAAACCTCTCTAATTCCTGGATTTTTCTTCTATCAAATGCTCTTCTTTTTCTTCCCGGCAGTGCTCCCTCACCTGAATCTGACTTCAACTACTTGGACCTGATAGATTTGGATCTCAACCTCGCGGGAATCATTGAGGAAGATCAGTTTGATATGGGAATTAACCTTAATTTGCCACCAACACAGAATTTAGAGATGTAGTTTGAGGACTGACCGGCAGAGGAGAGAGTGCCCCCATTGGTTCTCTCCAGCTGGTTTCTGCTAATGACGAACTGAACATGCGATATTTAGCTACGGCCTTGCTCCTTGATCTAACATTGGACTTTGTTGGTGAAAGAAGTGAAAGAAGTTTTGCAGTTGCAATGCATTTTTATCTATCAATTTCACATTTTATGCTCACGAGATGTTGAGACGTTTGCACTGGTTTTCCTGGTATTTTAGCAACTTTATGAATTCAACTCGACGTGAAATGGCCAGCCGTGAATTTCAACATGTTCACGCGTAAATGAACTGCTGCCAACACAGCGTGTTGGATTTCGATGATTTGTTCGATATTATGCATAGGAATCATTTGGTCTGAAAAAATGCGTGTTTATATGTGGACCTTCCCCAAGCAATAGATAAACTCTGAAACCAAAAAAATGACCTTTTGATCAATGCACGAGCGGTGCAAGCTGAGGAAAAAGCCAAAAGGATGTTGACAAAAGAGACTGCTTGCCATTGGTAAAAGGTGATGCATGGCTCTTCCCTTTGAACATGGAGTTCTGTCAAGCACAAATGAAAAAAGATTATCTCGGATCAATGTGCAGAGATCCGAGATCTCATGTTCTATTTGTAATTGATATGGCTTCACGTTCGAGGGAGCGAACTATCGCATTTTGTTTTTTGTCAATAGTTGGCCTCTTTGCAACATTTTAACTATGACATCATTTGTTTTCTCTTCTGCGAACTATTGGTCCTTTTCCCTGGAGATTGAAAGCTCTTCAATTTCTTGGATGGCTTACACGAACGCCAGTTTGTTTTTTCCACATTCTTGCAAAAATCGGCCTTCACTTGAGTGTGTCATGAACATGAAAGCAATGATGTTTACAACACAAAGGCAGGCAAAGAAGAAAAGCAAAGGCCATACATTCTTAATTTTCAGCTCCACTGCATCAGATTATTGGACTTCGAAATATCCAGTGGGCATGCAATGTGGCCTGATAAAGACAGTACCGAACTGTTAACAATTTTTTGTTGCATTTATCATTGACAACAGAATGGTAGTCCCTTTTCACATGAATCTTTGCATGATTCAAGTTGGCCCAAATAGCCGCTGCTACTATTCCATGTCCCGAGGATACCGAGAACATCATGGTGTCGCAGGTTGGATCTTGTAGAGTGGTGGGTAACCACCTGAATCTTTACCGAGAACCCAACAAAACTGGAATGTCTGTTGTCCTGAGGGTGTGGGCAGTACCATTTGTAAAAGTTGGAAACTCCTCCAGGTAATAAAAATCAATCAAAGAGTGAGATGCAATTGCATCACCACTTGCTGCAAGAGAACTGAATTGAGCAACATTTCCGTTCCAAAAAACGGACTGGGCTGCTTTGATGCAAAGCAAACAAAGAATTCAAATACGATTTTTCATAAAAAAGGCATTTGGACCTTCTTCTATTGGACTACCATGTATGAAAGCCACAATTCATTGGCTGTATTGTTCAATTCTGATCTTGCAAAGTTAGGACGAGCCGGATGCCTAACTTTGCCATTCACCCACAAAATTAGGCAATGGTCTTGTCCTAACTGAGCAAATTGAAATCTGGACAATTTCAAAACCAATTGTGTAGAAGAAGTCTTGGAGCTTTCTTGTAGTGATCGCTTGTTGCAGTGAACATGACAGCATAACTTTGTGCACGTTCACCTTGACATCAAGTTGATGTACGGATATCAGATAATTGAAGTCTCATGATATGATTTCATAGCACCAGACACATTCATACCAGACACCAACCAGCCTCATCTGCTGTGAAAATGAAGGTATGCCGATGATGAAAGAAATTCCAACGCCGACAACATCATATGAATTTTCCAGGGTTCCCACAACTTTTTGAGTTTTCATTTCCCTGACTTTCCCTGACTTTTGTCAACCCATTTCCCTGACTTTCCCTGACCTTTGCCAGCCATTTCCTGACCAAACTAAAGGAAAATGAGCTTCCAAAATACCAAAATTAAGTGTTGCTTCAAAGCCCACCGCAGGCGTTACGGTGTCTGAGGCAGGAAGAAATTTACAAATTTAAGTGTTCATTTTGGCCTCAAAATTTCATTTCAGATCATTCTCTGGCTCACGGGATCCTGATGATCCATATGAACCTTTGCAATTTTCCCTGACTTTTCGCATATTTTTGGGCATTTCCCTGACCTTTGATTCATTTCCCTGACTTTCCCTGACCTCGCCTGACTTTCCCTGACTGTGGGAACCCTGATTTTCATATACACATATGCAGGAATTAATCCCAAGGAGGGTTGAGGGGACCTAGCTTGCTTGGGGTTCCTCAGCCGGCTTCTAGCACAGATGCGTCACCAGACGGCAATATTGTGCCAAGTAGTAGTATGCAGGAATTAATCCCATTAACACACACTGCCACCTAACCATCAGTTTTTAAAATGCAGAATTTGTTGTTCACCATCAATTCTAAACCGTTAAACTTTCCTCTGGAAATCACAATATCACAAATATCATTTGTGTGATGTGTGAAGTGTAAAAAGCTGCAGTTGGCCATGCCTCTGCAATTACCCCCACTGTCGATGACTATCGGCGGTGCAATTTCCCCAATTGTCGATGACTAACGGTGGTGCAATTTCCCGAACTGTCGACTATTATCGGCGGTGCAATTTCCCCAACTGTCGATGACTATCGGCTGTGCAATTTCCCCAACTGTCGATTATCGGCAGTGCAATTAACTGTCGACGATTATCGCCGGTGCAATTTCCCAAACTGTCGATGATTATCAGCGGTACAATTTCCCCAACTGTCGATGACTATCGGCGGCTTGTGTTTACAGATTTTCGGTGTGCTTTGCAAGAACTGTTTTTGGCCGATATTGTGGTTGATATTTGTAAATAATACCTATTTTCCCATATTATCAACGCAAAATGATGTGCATGCAATGATGCGTGCCTTTGTTTTGTTCTGGCTGTTTGTGGCCTTGGAAAATTTAGAGACTGCAATGTGTTACAGAGTTGCAATTTTTCTCTTGAATATTTTAAACATTTTTTGTGATCTTTGAAGAAAAACAGTTGCAATCTTTTTGCCAGGTTGTTCAGTTATTTGAATCTCAGCATCACACTTTGTATTTTGAATTTGAAGTCTTGATATTCTTTTCTTTCTTGTTCTTGTTAAATTAATGGACTCATTCTGTCGGACAAAAGGTGGCAAGCATAAATCTATTTTCAACAGGCACTCTCTTACACATGCCTTTTTGTCCCAATAATAAAACACTGGACTGACACTGACATGGATTTTTCCCTTGTGAGCCCTTTTGCCAGAAGGCAAAAATTATTTCAACGGCCAGTTCTATTGCTGCAATTTTTTTATCGTATTCTCACGTTTTCCGCAAATTATGCTGCATCATTTTTTGACTTCAAGTGGGGGGTAAACCATATTTTGCATAAATGGGGAAAGAAGCTTTTTATGTTCATGTTATCGCCCAAAACTTTGCCATTTCTGAAACTCTACAGCAGCGGTTCCCAAACTTTTTCTGGGAATGCACCCCCACATCGTCAACGCTCTGCTGGACGGACCCCCACACTAAATAGTCAGTTTACCTAGTCTTAGACGAACTAAAGTTAAACAATGTTGCCAAAACTAAGACATATGCTGACTTACAGAAGGCTGAAAAACAAATACAAGAGGATCGTCCGGCGTTTTATTTTTTAATTTCTTTGTCTGTTGTGAGTTGAAAGTGCGTCCAGGACCATTCCCTCGGACCCCTGGTTCTCGACTATCGGACCACAGTTTGAGAACCGCTGGTCTACAATGTTCTCTGACTTGAATACTCTTCGAAAGAGTCTACTGTACGAAACTCAGTCGCATTGGTTTTCTTGCATTTGCAACACAAACGTTTGCGTTTTTCTCGCATTTCTCTTTTTTTTCAAAAAGAAAAGGCAGTCAAAATGCATCTTCTCCCAGCAAAATGTTCAAATTTGGTTTACCGGACCGAGCTTAAAAATGGTGGAGTTTTGGAACTTTTCTTTCCATGACGATTTTTGGTTCTTTGAAGACCTCATAGATCAGAATTTCGGAGATGAGTCTGATCCCAGGTGGGAAACTTTTTTTATCGCAAGACGTTTGGAAAAAATGTACACAAGAAAAAATGCTGATTTCGCCAGGTATGCACCCTAAAGCAAGCTCATTGTTTGAAAAAAAAAATCTTTTCACCTGACCTAAAATATGCAACGGCCCTTTGTGTATAATTTTGGTAAAAATCTATCATAAAAAGAAAGAAAATCGTAACATGCTTTTGTCCGGCAAGTGCAGAATCAAGAATGTCATTATTCACGTCATTATCTCTGACACTTCTTGCGGTTATTATCTGGGTCATTTCGTCATGTTTAGGCACTCGTCATTTGTTCTCGTGAATTTCTTGTTGGGGTCGTTTTGCCAGCAGGCTTTTTAAACATCAGTGATATGCCCCTCCCATCGAGTGATATCTAATTTCAGCACACCTGGCTAAAACTACTGGATTTAATGCAGCAAATAGGTGCCTCATGTGCTGACTTTAATTGCACACAAAATCAACGTAGAACTGAAAGCATTCAAAGGGTGAAAAGATGTCAATCTTCTCTGCCTGTCCAGTTCGTTTGTCTGTTTCTACTCCACTAGTGCCCTCCGATGTATACTGGCGGCGGAAAAAGATTACCCATACATGTGAAATATTTCCATTATTGAGATTTTAGCAAAAACTCCATGCTGTAGAAATAAAAGATCCTCTTTCATCACTAATGTCAAAATCTGACACCTCTAGAAAGCTCCGTTGCAATTTGGCGCTTCAATTTCTACCAAATGCATAAGGCAACAGTTAGATGGGAAAAACACATGTATGAGTAATCTTTTTCCGCCGCCAGTATACATCGGAGGGCACTAGTGGAGTAGAAACAGACAAACGAACTGGACAGGCAGAGAAAATTGACATCTTTTCACCCTTTGAATTCTTTCAGTTCTACGTTTTTCTGGACCTTTCATGCACTCTCACCACTGCCACATTCGCAAATTGGCACATCAAGGTGTCTGTGGCCGGACAGACACCATTTTCCCTGACTTTTCCAGGTTTTCCATACGGAAATTTCAAAAATTCCAGACATTTTCGGCATTCATTCCCCCCCATTCTCTCAGCATATTTAATGGCCAGAAAAGTGTTTTCGAAAAAAATCTGGAAAAACAAGGCCTGCAACTTGGCTTTGTTTGATATGTCCCAAGCGTGGCCTAACCTTGCATGACAATAGAAAGAAGAAAAGATGATGAAGAAATCCAGTCTAGCCCTCTTCCAAAGAAACAGACTTTACTTGCTAGAGAAAGAGGAATTTCAAAAAATTCCCCGACTTGGCGGAGAACTTTCACAAATTCCCTGACTCTTCCTGAATAGCAAAATTCCCCAACAATTCCAGGGTTTCCAGATATGCGGATACCCTGCACATTCTCAGCTCATCAATGGCAACCTGTGCCGCAGATCATCATGAGTTTCCACATTCGTGCATGCAAGGTGTGAAACTGCAACAATTCCTGTTGAAATTTCAAGGGCCTGCACAATTGCAGACCATTGAAATTTCCCCCATCATGTTTGGCAAATTTCGGTAGACCCTGTATTGAACTGATCTGGGATCTGAAGTGAGTTTGAGCAAGCACATCAAAATCTTGCATGCATGTATGTGAAACAAGTTGTGCTTACAAATCTGAGCCCACTGTCGTACTGTGTCAAAACTTTAGTCAACTGATATCTTGGGTCAACGTGCTCCTTTCAAGTTGCAGTAGAGGCTGAAGACCACCATTACAGATATCTGACTCAATTTGACTCATGCTCCGACGAAGTTTCAGATAAGGCTGAAGATGCGGCTTTACAGTTATCTTGACCTTGAGTCAACTAGCTCCATCCGAGCTGCAGATTCGTAAAGCTGAAGACCGAGCTTTACAGATATCTTGAGTCAACTAGCTCCATGCGAGCTGCAGATTCGTAAAGCTGAAGACCCAGCTTTACATATATCTTGAGTCAACTAGCTCCATCCGAGCTGCAGATTCGTAAAGCTGAAGACCGAGCTTTACAGATATCTTGAGTCAACTAGCTCCATCCGAGCTGCAGATTCGTAAAGCTGAAGACCCAGCTTTACAGATATCTTGAGTCAACTAGCTCCATCCGAGCTGCAGATTCGTAAAGCTGAAGACCCGGCTTTACAGATATCTTGAGTCAACTAGCTCCATGCGAGCTGCAGATTCGTAAAGCTGAAGACCCAGCTTTACAGATATCTTGAGTCAACTAGCTCCATCCGAGCTGCAGATTCGTAAAGCTGAAGACCCAGCTTTACAGATATCTTGAGTCAACTAGCTCCATGCGAGCTGCAGATTCGTAAAGCTGAAGACCCAGCTTTACAGATATCTTGAGTCAACTAGCTCCATGTGAGCTGCAGATTCGTAAAGCTGAAGACCCAGCTTTACAGATATCTTGAGTCAACTAGCTCCATCCGAGCTGCAGATTCGTAAAGCTGAAGACCCAGCTTTACAGATATCTTGAGTCAACTAGCTCCATGCGAGCTGCAGATTCGTAAAGCTGAAGACCCAGCTTTACAGATATCTTGAGTCAACCAGCTCCATGCGAGCTGCAGATTCGTAAAGCTGAAGACCCAGCTTTACAGATATCTTGAGTCAACTAGCTCCATCCGAGCTGCGGATTCGTAAAGCTGAAGACCCAGCTTTACAGATATCTTGAGTCAACTAGCTCCATGCGAGCTGCAGATTCGTAAAACTGAAGACCCAGCTTTACAGATATCTTGAGTCAACTAGCTCCATCCGAGCTGCAGATTCGTAAAGCTGAAGACCCAGCTTTACAGATATCTTGAGTCAACTAGCTCCATCCGAGCTGCAGATTCGTAAAGCTGAAGATCCAGCTTTACAGATATCGCTGACCAGAAGTGTTATATTTCATCTCGGAAAAAGGGGAGCTTTTAATTTCCAAAATCTTTTTTTCCAAAAATTGTCATTTTTTGTCAGTGTGGGCAAATATTTTATTGGGCAACTATTTCTGTGGACACTTTTCACCCAGCCATTGCGCGGTTAACGCTAACTCCGGAGGTAACGCCAATGCGAGGCTAATGTTTCCCATCTGATCAAATGTTAAAAATTTGCCTCACATTGGCTTTACCTCCGGAGTTAGCGTTAACCCCGCCATGATCTCTCCGCTGTCTTTGTTATTGGTAAGCAACACAATTGTTGGTGATGGTTAAACCAAGGAGTTCAGCGATTCATTGTTAGGTTGAGAAAAAACAGACCTTTGTCACCCTCTGGATGAAAAGGATTTGCCAGGTTTTAGCTTTTTCATCTGCTTGTATAATTTTTGTGGGTTCACACAGTTTTTCCTGCAATTTTGCTGCGAATTGTACATTGCTTTGTTTTGCCTTTCATTGCCATTTGACTTGTCACCCTGCTGAAAGAAACGGTACAAGGTGGCCCAAAAATACACCATCAGAGATTTTTTCAGTAGGTTTTTTTCCTTTTTGCAACGTTTTGTCAAATGAGTGTTTTTTTTTTTTCTTCACAAAAATGTGAACATTTTACTCCCATGATATCGCATTGGTCTTGCACAAAAGTTTTTTGTGCATTGTACCTGCCTTTAAACGATCAGACGTGGTTGAAACTTGATTTTTGTGGTGTGATTTTTGGGACACCGTTTTCCTAGGCAATGGGCCAATTTTTTAAACGAAGCCCATCTTTTAGGCCGCGGATTCTTTTCTTTTTGTGTACAAAATTGCATTTAAAAAAGAAAATAATCCGCGGCCTAAAAGATGGGCTTCGTTTAAAAAATCGGCCCAATGTGACAGATTAAATGATGCAATCCTTCCTGCACTTTTCTTTGCATATGACTTTGGTTACATAACGATTGCAGTCACTCACTCATGTTTTGTCGCATCGAATAATCTGCCTTAAAAACTGCAAAGGTTGTGTTAAAATTTTTTTCCCAAAAATGTTGCAATGTTACAGCTGCCATCTTCTAACAGGAATGCAATGCTATCATCTGGTTCGTCTTGTTTCCTGCAGGGCAGGGTGTACTATTGGTGCATAATCAAGCTGCATTATTTTTGGCGCTGAACCAGCCAAAATTGCTGCACGAGCGAAGGGACACAGGAAGTTCAAGTACATGCGTAAAAAGGACAAAAATCTTATTTGGTTAAGCTGTGCCTCAAAGCAACTTTTGACTTTGAAAACAAAACTTTGAAAAAAAATTTGGTTTACCATTCAACTGCATGAGTTCTGCGAAGTCTTTGCAATTTATTTCGGTGTATTGTAATTTTTGCAAGGTTGTTATGGAATTTGAGAGCTTTTTTGCCAACTTGCAAATAGTTATCCAAAAGTTGAAGCAGCACAGTAGTTGAGCCATGGATATTTGCAGTGGGGCCCGAGTTTATCTGAACGCAGGGATCTGGCAAAATTGACCGAAACTCCCAGCGAATCTTTGTGCTTCACCAAGAAACTCTGGCTGTACTTCATCAGCAATCTGAGAAACAATTGGTGACAGTGTGTTTTCTCACACTTTTTATGATGTTGCCTCTAAAATGTTTTCTTTCTTCTCGCGATGCATCGATGATTCAGAATCAAAAGTGTCAGATTTCAACAACCTTGCTGAAATCAGTTTCAACTAATGTGTGAGAACAATCCAAAACAAACCAATTTTTCTTGATGGAATTTGGTTTTTCGGGTGGGAGGGGTGGTATTTTGCCACCAGAACCTTTTGATCAGGGGAAAGGAGTAGAAAAAAATCACATGAATGTACAAGCTGATCAAGTCGTTTCACCACAGCTGCACTTTCTGATGAGTCAATTGCCGTCATAGCTTCAGTGGAGCCATCTCTGTGCCACCCCATTAACTACCATGACGAAATCGACGGCCATCTGCTTTCTGCAAACTTGAAATCGCTGCCATCTCTGACTTTCAATCAGAAGTTTTGTGTGATATGAGTGATGCAGAGTGAATTTTTCTGAGCAGGGAAAACCCTCCTAAGAGGGAATTTTAAATGCCCAGAAAATGTACACATGCAGAAAAATAAATAAAGACAGTGCTGCAATCAAATAGCTTCTTTCGTGTTCATCGGAACGAAATACTGCATCAGTGAAACAGATTGCAAGAAAAACAAAAGGGTAGACAAATTGTTGGCATGGTAAAGTCATCAGAATTTCTCAAAACAGATTTCAAAGCTGTTGAAATCGTGCATTTTAATTTTCACATCGTCGATAACGCGACAAAGAAAAACAAAAATTCCAGTTGAAGTGGAAACAAAACTTAGGAAGATTCACTGAAATCAAAGTCTCCCAGCTCCGTGCAGGCAATAGAAACAAAGACGATGTGCATTGACATTTTGAACGTTGTACTTTTAACAGATTTTTATGCTACTGTTAACCGAATTGGTATTTCCAGTCTGGCAAACGACAGACAGATGCAATATTTAAATGTTATAATAATTATTAAACAAAAAAGATAGTTGGATGTCTCTTTTCTTCACCTGTTACGCCACTTTTCAAACTGTATTGCAAATAAAGAGTAGCTTTTACCTTCCATGTCTGTTTGCTCTGCATTACCTGAATCTATTTCATCATTAATTTATCTGAATTGTTTTTGATTGTTTTTTTCAGTGGCACTAAAACTGGGTTTTGAGAATATACAACTGTGAGCACGTGGTCCATCCCGTGCAAGTCGAAAGGTTTCGACCGGCTCAGTTCCAGTGGAGGTGCAGCCCTATCCACTGCACCCCATTCGAAAGTAAATAGGAAATAGTAAAAGGAAAAGTGGTGGGAAAAAAATAAAGGGTTTGTTGTCACAAGTGTCACTTGAAAGGACTGCCGACTGTCCCATCCATGCTTTTGTTGAGAGGGAAGGGCAAGAGGGAGGCCTGAGGATTCGACTGAATTGAAAATTGTGGTGTGAGACATATGGGCTGAAAGTATCAACGATCACTGGAAACTTTCCGAGAACCTTCATGGATGATTTCCTCTTCTGGGCAGTCTCTGTGCTGCACCAACGCTTGGCTCTTTGTGAATCGAGGCTGGGGTCTGGGCTTGAATCACTGCACTCGGTCAAAAGCACTTCAAGCTGTGGCCGGTGTGTTTTTCCTGCTCCAATCTTCTTCAGTTGAGCTGCAAAGGAGAAAATTGCTTTTTGTTCCCGTCTCCTAACATTGCACTCGTCTTTTGGAATATCCAGTGGTCCATCCCCACCTCTACTTGCCAGATACATTCACTGCTCAAGCACAGAGTTGTTGAGACAAGTTCGCAAAGGCGTGAACAATACAAAGCGGGATATTCCATTCATGGCTTTTCCTTGATGCCCTTGTCTGTTGAGAATTTCTGTACAAAAGTGCTGATTTTAGAAAATAGTAAAATCCGTTTCAAGCAAGCATAAAATATTTGTTGGATTTTTTTCTTGCCGCATTCGTCATCGTTTCTGTAGATTTGTCACCATTTTGAAACTAGCAGATTCCAAATGTCTTGTTTTATTCTGGAATTCTTACATCAGACATTCTGTCCATCTTCAAATTGTGCGCAAAGTTCGTATTTATCTGTGTGAAAAGACTGAACTAACGGGAGCTGGCACTTTGAGGCAGTCTTCCATTCAGCAATTCACAGTCCGAGGTTACTCCACACATGGCTATTGGAGAACAGGTAAACGTGGAATCAATGAATGTTGGTGCACCAGATGGGTAAATTTCATTTCCGCCTCCTCTGCAAACATTGCCAATGCATGGTTTGCTTAATATGAAACAACTCGCAAATTACTTGTTAACGATGGAGATAATAATTTACCAAGGAACAGAACAAGCTCGTGTGGATTGCACAGTTGTGACATCGCCATCGTAATCTTACCGACTTTTTTACGAATGGCAAAAGGTGGGCGGCTTCACGTGAGCCACTCAAACACACTTCGGAATTTCGACATGAGCTTGAAAACCCTCTCGCTGAGAAAGGGCAAAGACATTCGTGATGGCACTTCAGTATAAATGTGCTATCGATTTGGTTGTTGTTTGTTAGAGGATGCAGAAAATCTGTACTCGTAATTCGTATATCTTTTAAATCTGTTCTCATTCCAAAATTCAGCCTGATACAGACCGGGTTCCCACAACTTTTTGAGTTTTCATTTCCCTGACTTTTGTCAACCCATTTCCCTGACTTTCCCTGACCTTTGCCGAGCCATTTCCTGACCAAACTGAAGGAAAGTGTAGCTTCCAAAATACCAAAATTAAGTGTTGCCTCAAAGCCCACCGCAGGCGTTACGGTGTCTGAGGCAGGAAGAAATTTACAAATTTAAGTGTTCATTTTGGCCTCAAAATTTCATTTCTAGATCATTTTCAGGCTCACGGGATCCTGATGATCCATATGAACCTTCACAATTTTCCCTGACTTTTCGCATATTTTGGGCATTTCCCTGACTTTTGATTCATTTCCCTGACTTTCCCTGACCTCGCCTGACTTTCCCTGACTGTGGGAACCCTGTACAGAATTTTCAAGCCAGAACAATGGCCTGAAATTGTGTAAAAATTAAGTCTGTCCAGACTAGGACACAACCATCCGTAATTGTTGTGTTGAACATTGTGAGGGAGTGTTGAGCAAAAAAAGCAACTTCATCCAAAATTCCTGACCATTTCAAAGCCAAAAATAATCTGGTGAAATGTTTTCTCCAGGTGAAAAAAAGATTTTTATTACCAGCAACAATTGAATTATCTGTGAGAAAGGAACATAACTAACTGTTCATAAAAATGCCACGACTCTGATCAAGCGAAACGCCTTGCTGTGCTAGCACTCCTCACTTCACCATTTTTAATGAATTATGATAAAAAAGACAATAGTATGAAATTAAACAACAGTAACGGAGAAGGCCTATGCAGTAGCAACCGGAAGTGAAGTCTGACCAACATTTTTCTCAACAGCAGCCATTTCCTTTTCCTTATTTCCTCCTTCAGCAGCGGATTCTTCCTCCTCCTCTTCAGGATCCGGTTCAGGAGGGCTTGGTTTGACATACGTCCTCAGCACTGGCTCCCTCTTTGGCATCCACTCCGGCACCACCTTGTCGTGTATCCTCCAGATTCCATACATGTCGACCAGGTGCTTTTCAAACACGACGTACTCGAGAACATCTTTGGCAACCACTTCGCTGCCATGCATCAATCGGCCGAAGCGGTCGTAGATTGCTAGGGTCTAGAAATTGAGAGTTCAAGCAGAAAGGAAATTATGATGGAAAGTGGAAACCGCAGCCCACAGCTGGTAGGGTTCCGCTTTATGGGGTTGAACTTGGGGGATTTCAAATGTCGCAGAATTTAGAAAGGGTTGCAGAATATTTTCTTGGATTCCCAAAATGAAAATGGGAATTGTGGATGTTCGCTGAAAATACGTCATTTTTAGCATTTTTAGCTACTTCTGTAAACGGTTTGTTTTTCTCATTGAGAAAATCTGAGAATCAAAGAATAAACAAACTGTAAACAGTGGGTTGGAAACTTGGAGATGTGTCTGACACTAAAATATCACCCTTACCGGAATTTCGACGATTTTATCTCCATGGTGTGAGTTGAGTCGACGTTTCGGGCGCATCGCGCGTCCGTTATCAAGACGAGACTGATTGAAAGCGGCGATATTGCATTGTGATGTGTCTCCTTTGGATACACATCACAATGCAACGTCGCCGCTTTCAATCAGTCTCGTCTTGATAACGGATGCGCCCGAAACGTCGACTCAGCTCACACCATGGAGATAAAAATCGTCGAAATGCCCGGTAAGGGTGATATTTTAGTGTCAAAGAATAAAGTTGACAGAAAACCAATAAAAAATTTTGGCAGCCTTTTTCGTTTGA
>JASGXE010005825.1:0-23734 GCA_030068105.1 Sinentomon sp. SZTP_YWyxl | reverse complement strand
AAATATGTCATCAACATTTTCAGCCATTTTCCATGCCATTGCTGCCATTTGGTTTCAGCCCACACTTTTGAATGGCAATAACTCTGGCCCCGCAGGGAAAACAGCTGCACTTTCTTTTTCTGCATGCTGTCTTTTGCCCGTTCTGATTGGTGAGTATTTTAAGATCATCACCTAAGTCAGAGACTGTGTCCACAAGGATGTGTGCTGCATCAATAATTAAGGTGTTCGTTTTTTTTCGTTTGCAGAACATAGCCTGCTGGGGTATTTATTTGGAGAGACAGATTCTTGGTTATGTTTTAACAGACATCATTTGAGTGCCTACTGTCCTTTTAAAAAGCAAGTCCTTTGACCTACTGTTCACTCTTACTTAAGAGTTTGTCGATCTCCACCAGTAAATTGATCTGTGGGGGTGTCGACACTCTATTGACGCAGGACAGGGTTTTGTTGCTTGTTCGTCCATGGAAGCACGTGGTTGCCACCGCAGTTCAATTACCTCAAAACTCACACAGAACATTTTACTTGTTGTCGGATCTGCAAAGACCTCCACATGCAAATCTTCCCTAAGTTGCCGAGGGAGAGCGTTTTTTTATGAAAAAGTTTCGATTTCTTTGATGCAAGGGACATTTTGTTATTGACAGCAGGGCCACAGCAGCACAGACTCCACGTTTTTTGTTCATGTGGGTGCAGTGCAGGTGACAGTACAGGAGAGAGAAGAAAGTGACTGCGACTTGATTTTTCTCAAAGCCATTCAGATTTGGATGAGTCTGCAGATACTGAAATTTGGGTTTGATTGGTGGTTGGCCAGATATTTACCACACTTCTTGTGTTGTTATTTCGAAATGATTAGCATTTTCCTTCAGCCTTTTTTGTTTTTACCTTTTTACGTAGGTCCTACCAGAATTAATGGAAGTTGGCTCATTGTCTTGGCATTCTGCAAGCAATTTTGGCAAATTTTGGCTTGCTTATTAAATACATGCATCTATGGTGGACATTTATGCCAAAGGACAACTTTATCAGCCTTCTGATACTCAGTACAGGGAGGCTTGAATTCAGTGCGTTTTGTGCTCTGAAGAAAAAGCGAGGATTTTTCAAATGTGGAAAAAGAATCCAAACAATTCAATGTCATAGATCTCGAAGATTATGGAACTCAAAATCCTGCCATTTTGGAGGCAGTATATGGTGGCCAGTGTCGCTCATTTTCCACTGGTGTTTCAATAATTCAACAACTTTCCTGTGTTACAGGGTGGTTCAAAAATGACCCTCAATCACAAGCTTAAAGTCAGGTTGTGAACGAGCGAAAAATGCGTGGTGCACAGAGGCAGTGGAAGATGACGACAGAACAACTGCAGCTGATTCAGCCCCAAACATCCTTCTCTCTGCTGGCTTGATCTGAAGCATTCTCGGTTGAAAGAATTTTTCTAAATTCTGTACCAGAATGGCTCAGTCGGCTCGCAGAATCAATGAAAAAAGACCCCAATGAAAATATTGCCATCATAAAATCCAGAAATTTTGGGATACCCCGCAGAAGAGAAAGATGGTTCTCACAAGACATTCACAGGGACACCTGACCTCGGCTTGTACAACTCTCGCCTTTTTACAAAATTAAAATGGGCAATGTCAGGACTGCAATTTTCCTCTGTCAAACCCTGGCCAAAAGCACAAATTCAGAGGCAAAAAAGAGCCCACTTTGGAACAACGTGGAACATCTGATGGTTGCATGAGAATGGTGGAAGTTTGCATCGATGTCAAGGAAGAATGCCTCCAGTGATTTTAGGATGTGAAATTGATTAAAGTTGTACCCAAGGCATTTGACGATGCAACTTCCATTAAATCTGGTACAGCCCACGTACGTGCATCTGGCAACATTCAGGTGGCAGGATAAAATGGACTCACATTTACGTTATGGGGGTTATCAAATGATTCTGTCTCAGCGCAAAAATTGGGGTGCAATTTACCAGTGCCGGCAAAAAAGTAGGTGGATTTCAAATCCACCTACTTTTTTGCCGGCACTGTTAAATTGTAAGTGGTAAAAGTGGTAAAAGTAAAGTAAAGTGGTAAAAGTAAAAAAAGTAGGTGGATTTCAAATCCACCTACTTTTTTGCCGACACTAGTAAATTGTAAGTGGTAAAAGTAAAGTAAAGTGGTAAAAGTAAAAAAGTAGGTGGATTTCAAATCCACCTACTTTTTTGCCGACACTAGTAAATTGTAAGTGGTAAAAGTAAAGTAAAGTGGTAAAAGTAAAAAAGTAGGTGGATTTCAAATCCACCTACTTTTTTGCCGACACTAGTAAATTGTAAGTGGTAAAAGTAAAGTAAAGTGGTAAAAGTAAAAAAAGTAGGTGAATTTCAAATCCACCTACTTTTTTGCCGGCACTAGTAAATTGCACCCCAATGGATTTGTGGCCTGAGACGTTGAAAGTCCCATCTGCTCAGCAGTTGTTGCTGAATTATGAAGTTTCAAATTTTGACACAGCAGGGTGTGTTTTAGTTGAGTGCAGTTTGTTTATTGTCGGCGGCCTGGAGCCAAATTCTATTGCTTCCCTTCTGCCAAGCAGCCCCCAGTATTATTCTACTGCGGCACCTTTTTAAGAGCCCTTGATGTTTCCTTGAGAAGTTCCCCTTGAAGCATTTTCTTTGTTTTTCATTTTTTCAAACTTGTTAATTTTCTTCTGTTGGCGGACAGAAAATGTTTCTTAATTATTTCTGTCTTCCTGCCGGGGATACGTGCAAAACTCATGGATTTGAGGGCACCTTACGACTCAACTAATACCCCCTAAAAATCTTTGGTGCCCTCAAAACATAAAATCTTGGAGTACCCTGAATTTTTTAAGGGCCACTGATGCAACAGAACAAGGCCCCTGGCCGATTGCGAAGAAAATTGGCTCTCAAGAAATGCCTTCTTCCAAATGCTGGAAGACATGCATGAAAGAGAGGGCATCTTCTACAGTGTGATTCATAAAAAACTCGCCCGAAACTATTTTGGGAGCTTGTGATTGTCTGGCATCCTATAAGAGGTGGATAGCCCATGAAGCTGAGCCCTCTCATCTTTATCCATGGCCGAGAGGTGTTTGAATGATGTTAACATCGCTCTGCATGCACACCTGCAAGAGTTAATGACAAATGGAACAGACTTCAGCGTGCATATGCAACATGGCAGCTGGCATCTCATTTATCACCTCCAAACCATGACTTTTTCGTGAGGCGGTGGAGGCCAGCTTCGGGTAGACATAAGCTCTGTTCCATGAACTGCCTTAGAATTGGCTTCCGTACAAGAATAAAAGTAGCACAGGTGGAGAGGTCTGGACTCCAGATGGGGCCCTGGAAATTGGTCCTGAGTGAGATCACTCGTGACGGAATGCATTTTGGAGCGGCAACAGATCCGTGTCTGTAAAATGGGCATAGGGACCATGGACGTCCACCTTTTGCAACGAGAGACAACTGCCGAAGAAGAGACAATGGGCCCCTTGCCGATGTCACCGTCGTATTCTGCTGCTCCAGAATGCCATCCCAATCATGAGCGATTTTAGTCAAAACCAAACCAATCTCCAGTATCCCATTTGGAGGCCAGGCCTCACCACCAGCACTGCATTTAATTCTTATGCAGCACGAATTCTGAATGGAGATGACAAAACATGGCGTGTTGTGCCTGCCACAAGTCCTGTGGCCCCAGAACTGTTTGAAAAAGTCATGGGTTCAGAAGTGATGAGTGTCACAACATGTTGGATATGCATGCTTTAGACTTTCTGTTCCATTTACATTCGACTCTTGCAGGCACGCATCCAAAACGATGGCCAACATCAATTGAGCATCACTTGGCCAAGAACAAAGAAGAATGTGGTCAGCCTCACTGGCCATTCACCTCTTTAGAAGAATGTCATTATGACGAGACACCGACAAAATAGTTTCGGGCGAGTTTTTTATGAATCACCCTGTATTTCGTATTTCTATAAAAATTTAGGAACCAAATAGTCGGAGGTGTCGTTTCAGGTTTTCGCTTGGGGCTCCGCCTCAGATTCCAAGCAATTAGCGGGTCTGGGGTGGAGCCCCAGCGGTATTCCAAGGGTAGAGCCCCTGGCGGGGTGTCTATAGGAGGTGGAACTTACCACAAGCTGAAGAAATATTGAAATTTGGGGTTCATTTTGGGTGCAAATTTGCATTCTGGAGTCCAATTTTCCCACTAGGACGAGCCAAAACTACATGCTAGCAAACCGTTGAGGCTAGGGGCATTCGGCCCCTTCCTCACCCCGAAATGACACCCCAGGAAACAGTACTTTCAGGTTAGTTTCAGTTTTTTTAAGTTTCACTCATTTTTTTATCACAATATCCCATTTCTGCTTTTTTGATGCACTCTTGGTGTTGAAATTTCATTGCATCGAAGCCTGCTCAATAAATCTATTGAAACCTTTGGAGGATGCAGCAGGATGGGAGAGGGGGCGAACGCTCTCCCTCCTTATGCAGAAGCTGAAACGTCTTGTGGAAAACCCGCAATTTTGCACCCAAAATTAATCCCATTTTTCAACATTTCATAATTTCAACATTTTCTGGGAGTTACTGTCCTCTGTACCCCATACCAATTGGGATCTGACCTCAATGGTGCAGCCCCTCCTTTCATAGATAGCTGGATCCGCCACTGATTGAATTTGATGCGACCATTCACTTGCTGATTTTATAGTCTTTTGTCATTAGCCGGGTAAACTAAGTCAAAATAGACTCCCTGCATTGACACGATTGCAAGTTATTCAACAGACGAGTTCTGCGAGGTGTTTACAAGAGATGAGTGCTGAGTCAGGATCACATCCATTTTCTGGACTTGCCAATGGCCAAATTTCCTTTTCTCGTGCGGTTCCAGAAGTGGATGATTTGCAAGACAGAGAGTGAGAACGAAAGTTGAATGACATTGTAATTCACAACTCCTTCAGGCCACTGTGTGCAGAAGTGGATGATTTGCGAGATAGAGAGTGAGAACGAAAGTTGAATGACATTGTAATTCACAACTCCTTCAGGCCACTGTGTGCAGAAGTGGATGATTTGCGAGATACAGAGTGAGAACGAAAGTTGAATGACATTGTAATTCACAACTCCTTCAAGCCACTGTGTGCAGAAGTGGATGATTTGCGAGATAGAGAGTGAGAACGAAAGTTGAATGACATTGTAATTCACAACTCCTTCAGGCCACTGTGTGCAGAAGTGGATGATTTGCGAGATACAGAGTGAGAACGAAAGTTGAATGACATTGTAATTCACAACTCCTTCAGGCCACTGTGTGCAGAAGTGGATGATTTGCGAGATAGAGAGTGAGAACGAAAGTTGAATGACATTGTAATTCACAACTCCTTCAGGCCACTGTGTGCATTCTCTTCTGTTAATTGAACAGAAGAAATGAGATTTGGAATAAAACGGATTCATAAATCTGTCCCCGCAGCTTACGCAATATTTCATTCTAGAATTGTGAGGATGCCGATCAAGATCCAATGCGGTCAATCAACAGTTTTTATAAATTTGATCTGAAAGCAAACAACAGTTGACAATATCTGAAAACAAACAAAACAGCAAACAAAACAAACAACGAACAAAACAAAACAAACAAACATCAATCAAAACAAAAAAGCAAACAAAACAAACAAAACAGTCAAAAACAAATCCCTCAGTGTCTTCTTCTAGAATTCACGAAATTAACTAAAAAGCCGCGAGAGATGAGGCAAAAGCGGGTCCAACTTTCAACTAAAAATCCCGTGAGAGATTAAGCAAAATCGGGTCGAACTTTCGCTTACCAGCATCAAAAAATAAAGAATTTAAAAAGAACACAATTTTAAGAACAAACATAATTGTACTCAAAAAATTGCTGCACCAAATTTATAATCCAATTGTATGGGGCACACAAGATTGGAGAACAGAATTAAGCTAGCGCTAGGCTGGATGAGATCTTTGTTCAAAGAGCCAAGAAGAGGAACTTTTAGGCAACCATTAAGGTCATCAGGAAGCATAGTCTGGGTGAAGAATGGGTCTCTTTCACAGACAGTAACTGTCTACTCGACGACATTTATTCAATTATATAACTTTGTTTTCAGCGTCAACTGCAAGTTTTCACACGCCGTTGATGATCTGCATTGGACAAAGGTGGAGGAGAAACTTGAAGCTTGCAAGTCTTCTTCTTGATCACGGAGCTGATCCTAACGTGATGTCTGGATTGATATTAACTTTCTCGGATGGTTCAACGAATGGTGAATGTGTTCTGGAGAATTTGATCAAGCTTTTATTCTCGATCAGAAGAGAGAAAAGGGAGAATGATATGGAAAAGAAAACAGCTCATTCAAAGGTCAAAACAGGCATGACTGAAGAATTTCAAAACATAATTGGTTTGCAAGGCAGGAAACTTTCCAATTTAAGCAGCTTGCACAACGATGTTTGTCTCCTCGTTGAGAAGTTTCTCTGTCACAATGCAAATCCAAATTTCATCACTGAAAGATCAGGTAAAACCATATTTTACAGCCTGCTTGACTGCAATGATCCTGATACATCTTTAATTGAAAAATTCCTAGAACACAGAGCCAATCCCAGCAATCCTGACATTCACAAGAACACACCGTTCATGGCTTTGATTTCTGCAGCTGAAAGAGAGCGTGATGTCATGGAGATATACAAGCACATCATCGAATATGGCAGCATCGACTTGGAACTGTCAAACTGCACTTCGCAGACAGCGATGTTTAGAGCAATGGTATCTGGTTTTCCCAGCCTTGCCATCCGGTTGGTCCATGATCATCCATTCCTGGCAAATCGTGGCTCCACACAAGGACACATTATTGTGCCTGGTGAAACCGGCCTCATAACCTTTGCAAGAGCTGTAAGTCTTGTGTTTTCTGCATGTGCATTTTGAATAATTGTGGCATTGTTCCCAATTGTCACTGACGTTCAGTCTCATCTTGAATTGCAATTTGGTGGACTGATTTCTATTTCAATGATTTAATTTTTTTTTATTCAGTTTTCAATCTTTTCCATTCTGGCGAAGGATCCATGCGAACATATTGGCTGTAAAATCAAATTAGAGTGCTGGTGACATTGGGGAATTCTTCCTCTCATCTTCTGCTAGTCAACCAGGCAAAACACCAACAATGGCCAGGAAAAAAACATGTAAGCAGGAGATTCTTCAATTCTGCAAGTCAGATGAAGGTTGTGTCTGAAAGTCTTCCCATCCACATTACATTTTTCAAACTTTTTGGAATATTTTTGTTAATTGCCGATTGTAATCCCGCCAAGTATCCTCCTTCGACGCTCACATAAAGTTTCAATCAAATCAGCTAGCATGCGAATGCCCGGTTCTTTCAACTAGAGTTAAAATTTAACCCTGGGTTACCCATAATCTGGATTAAGCACAAGGTTTTAACATTGATTACCTCGGGTTAGAGGTTTAAGACGATGGACGGTACCATGTCCTTCCACTTTATTTTCATCAATGCCCTGCTGTTTATTCAAGGATAGTTAACCTCTGGTTTGCTAACCATTGGTTAGTTATTTAACCAATGGTTAAACTCTACTTATCTAGTTGTGTTTATTGGCACTTTTTAACCTCTTGTTAGCTAATCATTGATAAGCAAGTTAACCATGGGTTAACCAATGTTTAACCACAATTTCGACTAATTTGGCGACCAATTTCAACCATCGAAATGTGCACTTTTTCTCAACATTTATTTTTGCTTCTTGGCTCTTGCCAAACCCATTTTTCCGCATTCCATAAATTGTCCGAAAACGTTTTATTTTGATTGGCTTCGCGTTTTTCTATCTCATTGTTGCCATGGAAACGCATTTTAAAACAAATTAGCAACAATTTGCGCTGATTTCTGCGTCGGCACTGTTGTTAAAAATGGTGCATGTCAGAGCACGCAGTGTTTGCATTTTTGCGCACTGTTTTGTCTGTTTTGCGAATATTTTTTCATTGCAATCTCAATTCACAGTCCATTGTGCATCTCGAGCAGATGAAACACGAAGAATTTGTGTAAAACTTGGCATTTTCAGGTGTCGTAATTCACCATGGAAATTATTTTCAACTGAAACGCTGCAATTTATTCCAACCTTGTGAACGGTACCCATGAAACATCCTTGTCAATGATTTATGTCATCGATTGCTTGCTGGTCACAGAAATAAGTCAGAAAAACGGCCAAATTGCTTCAAAATAAAAGTCTCCGCGACTGCTAGTGTGTCCTCATTCTGTAAATTTTAGCAAAATTGAGAAGCACTTCAGAAGTCAGTAATCGAGTGGTTTCCATGGCAACGAAACTGTGCTTTTCTTACTTTCCTTTCAACTTGAATCAAGGCTTCAGAAATACCATCCAAATTTTGATCCACAGCCAACCACAATCCCAACCCAATCAGGCCACAATGCATTTCCCCATGCTGAAATAGTACTTTTAAATCACGTGCGCAAGCATGCGCTCTTAAATGCCCTGTTGCAGGCAGGCAATATGCAGTGACCTTTTTGTGACTTCCAATGCTCCGATCATGCCCATCTTCGAACTCAGTCTCAGTTTTGTGATCAAGAACTTCTCCGCAAAATCTGGCTTCGAAATTCCATTGCGTTCGAAAGTTATCCTGTTCACAAACAAACAAACATGCAGACAAAATCCAAATCGAAGTCATCTGTAAAGCTCACTTTGTTCGCAATGATTTGTGCGAGTTGTGGTCAGTGGCAACCCGTCCTCCCAAACTGTCGCAAGGTGTTTTGATACAAAGTGATTAGCTGTTTCTTGTTGTGGCTTCGGTTTGCTGCCATATCTGTCAGATATCACATTCCGAGCTACACTTTCATGTTTATCTTGTTTTTTTCTTACTGCAGGTGGATTTTCCGACCAGCTCTGTTCATTCGTTTTTTGCCCCACTTCTTGGCGACTCGCCTGTTTATTCTATGCTCTCACAAGTTTCCAGCACCTCTTGGTCGCGTATCCCCAGCAAATCTTCGTCGCTGTTTAACAAGCATCTTGTTGACATGATAATAATGCGCTTCATCTCACCAGTCATTGATTATATCTACCAACCAGATGTGTTCATAAATGACGCTGAGAAGTGGACAAAGCTGGATTTGCTGAAGCAAGGTTGGAAGTAAAGTGAACTACCGTAGGTGCTGATACAGAGATGAGCACTCGAATCTATAGTTATGATGGAATGACAACATCTGCATATGAAAAGAATGTCATTGTTAATGATTGCAAAAATTAATTTCCGAAGAAATTAAGGTTCCCTTTTTACCGGGGTTATTCGTAAAATCGACACAGCTTTGGAGAGCTTTCTTCCAATCACAAACTTTTCTTTAACTTTTTTATTTCTGCTGCCAAGGAGTAAAAAAACAAAACAGTTTCGGATGCAACTTTTAAATGGGAATTGTAAAAAAAAGCGGCCGGCTCCCATACATTTTGAAAGGGGCGGACGAATTTGAAAAGGGCTTTTGGGTCTGAAAGGGCATCAATTTTTCAGGACATGGGGGCAACAACGGGGCAATGTGCAAGAAAAAGGGCAATGTCGTTCCCGACGATGCGTTGCGCGAAGCGCAACGCCGGGGAAGGAGTGTCCCCCTCCCCGAAGGGGGAAAAATTTGGAAAAATGGAACCTCGAGAGGTGCTCAGAATTCGCAATTTTTTGAAAAAACTGCCATAGCTTTTGTCGCATGCACCGTCTGCACGCATATCGATTCAATTGACCTGCGAATTGAATATCCACGATTTTAAAATAAACAATCATGTTGCACAAAATTCAATAATAGCGTGTTTCTTCATTGCAAATGCCGGCTTCCAACTGGTACGAACACAACACAAAAATTGGCGAAATGCCAATTGACAAAAATTGGCCATTTGAGGGCATCGTGGGGATAATTAGGTGTTCAACAAAGGGTATAATAGTATAACAGTATAAAAGTCGCAACTAATCGACTGCCGATTTCGCGAGGTTTTCACTCTGTTTCTCACACCACATCTCGTGATGAAATCGATAATTAGGTTCGATCGAGATCGAGCCTTCAGCCTGGAAAGGAAAAAACAAACCGCCAAGCACAGTTCGCAATTTTGGGGCACTCATCGTTCATTCATTGACACTTGACAGACACTAAAACAAATCCGTTGCGTCACCCTGCGCTCTGCAGGTACCATGCGAAGCACTCACCGAGACCGATGACCAACTGCAACTGCGACGAAAGTCGAAACGCATTTCATTCACACTTTTCCATCCAACCCAGTGTCAAACACCCAAATCACAAAAAGTGGGAAAAACACCCGGAACAAAGAAAACAGACCTGGTCCGACCTCTCCCTCCCGCCAATGCGGGAATGGGGGAGCAGTGAGCACCCGGCTCAATCCACCACGACCACTTGCCACCACACTGACTCGACAAGACAGTCGCACGGCGCCGAAGTCGGAGCTGCGGCTGAGAGCTGAGACAGTTCTCTTCTACAAGGCCATTGACCAACCAACCTCCACCCAATACCCAGAAAAACTGTTGCAAACCACATTGTCATTTTCTTCCTCCCACGCCAGGCAGCCTCAGCCACTGCTCAGCCTCGTCCCGTCGCCGTTCGGCCTCTGTCAATCTTTGCCCGCCGCGGTGCTGCCCTAATGAAGGGCCGAGGGTGCCTTGCCCTGCCCGTTCCACGGTGGTCCACTCCTCTACTCATCTCCATTCTCTAACCTCTATGATATGCTTAGCTTCCAGCCCTCTCCGATTCACAGCGTGCGGTCGCGTCGCCGTTTGGCATCACCGCAGCAGTGACTGCTTTGTGCATTGTTCGCTAAAAGAGAAGGGCTTCCGGTCAGGCTTCCCTAATCCCTTCCTCATCCAAACAAGAAAACAAGAACAGAGTCATCATGTGCAAAGGCAAATTGGCAACAAGTCCATCGGTTCATTTGGGACAAAAAAATTTGATTTTTTTTTTTCAAAAAAAAAATCAGAAATTTTCAGCAATAAATTGTGAAAAAGGGCCGCGCGGAAAAACAAAAAAAAACCGCGCCGGCTACGGCCGGCTCCCATTGAAAGGGCTTCCACCTCTCCCGAGAAAAAGGGCAGCCGGCTCTGCGAGCCGGCGCCTCGAGGGACGGCCAGCTCTAAGAGCCGGAGGGAGCCGGCTCAATTTAAGCACTGCGTGAGTTTTTCTCTGGCCTCATATCCCATATTGATTTTCTGAAACTCGTGTGGCAATTATCCTGTTGCTAAAATTTGGTTTCCGTATGTTTAAGAAATCACTGTAAAAGGCCAGAGTAAAATCTATTCAAGGAAAAAAAAATTATGGTAAATCGATTCCAGATCAATGTAATTGAAAAAATGTGATCTATTCAGTGGATGTCAACCAAACCTGCCGTTTACTCTTTGATTTTACCTGGGAAATTGTTCTGGGACCTTATTTAAATGAATCTGCTAAGCTTAGTAGCTGCTATACTCCTGCCAGCGACCTGCTAAATTTCATTTTTTGTTCAAATCAACCTGCTAATGTAGCAGGAGTTCAGCAGCTTCTCACACTTTGCAGGAACTTAGCAACACCTCCAATCTGACCAATGTAAAAAAGTTAGAGGCGCCTTGGACCGCCTCTAAAGTCCTGCAAAAAGTTAGAGGCGCCTTGGACTGCCTCAAATCCTTTCGTTCACGAACCGAAAGGATTTCGTGTTTTTATTTTTTTTGCATATTTGTGTTTGTTTTTATCCATTTTCAACATCCGTTATTTTTTATTTTTCCATTTTATTTTTCTCTTAGAACCCACAGCATCGACTCATATCAATTTTTTCTCAAACAACAGGGCATTTGAATGACAAAAATAGGGAAATGGTCTATGAGTTTGAGAGATTGAACGAATAATCCAGTTGGTAAAATTATCGTTTGTCGGGATTTGAACTCACGACCTTCGTGTTGCCATGTGGATGTGGTTCCACTGCGCTTGTTCCTCCCTCTCCGAAGAAAAACTCAACAATGGCGCTTTGAATTTACGCCGACGCGCACCTCTGTGAAATGTTTGTGGCTTGTGTCAACTAAACTGGCTTGTGGCAACCAAACTGAGAATTTGAATAACAACTTATTTCTTTTTTTTTCATTATTCAAAAAACTGCCACAAAATGTTGATGGTGGCAGGTCAACGAACAGAGTTCTGAGTCAAAGAGTCAAGGGGAGATAAAAAAAAATCAGCAACATGGACTAAACAACGAAAAAATCAGCAATGTGAAAACATGAAAACAACAAGAACGATGGTTAGGGAAGACATGGTGCGACGCCCAGGCGGGCTGCGGTGTTAGCCACAATGGGGAGATGGGAGAAAGACGATTCCGGTCCCTAATTGTCCTGGGAAAGAAAGGGTTAAAAAGGATATTTAACATACAGGGTGAATCACCTCGAATGTACGTTTTTTCGATCGCAATTTCCGCGAAAACGGAGATATCTCCATAACCACCCCTTTCACACCTTCAGACACCCCAAAATGTGGCTCACCGAATCGCAAGAAGACTGAGGTCTCAAGCCCCATCATCCGAGATACGAAGAACGCATGCCTGCTGAAAAAATTCCCCTCCAACCTCTCTACCCCTTCCCGCAGAAAACCACCCCTAAAACAGAAGCCAAGGGATGGATTTGAGTCGGATCACTTCTGGTGCCTTCAGATCAAGGAAATGAACAACTTTGTAATTTGAACCATGGACCTCCGAAGCACAGTTCTGGAGATAATGCGCAGTATAGAAAACAACCCTATCTATCCTTCCCCAAAAAGGGTGTGGGGGTGTCAATTTGGGAGAACCCAATGGAACCAAATGAAGCGCAAGAGAACCAGGCTCCAAAACCTCCATTGCACCCCAATTGTAGGTGCAGCCGTTTTCGCAGAAACTGCGATCGAAAAAAACCAACATTCTAGGTGACTCACCCTGTATAAATAATGGACTGCTATCATCCTGCCAGCGGTCTTCCACAAACCTGCCAAAATCGTCCTGCAAAGACGCTACAAGCTTAGCAGCTTCTAAATTTAGCAGGTTGATTTGAATAAGGTCCTGGTGTAGATTTCGATCCAACATGATCGATCCTTGTCATTTTCAATCGTGAACAAACGCAATAATTAGAACCAAAATGCTTTCCCAACGTGAAAGTAGGCTGACTGTATTTCTTCTAGATAATCAATTGCCGCACTTCGGTGAATTGCATTTCTTGGACAAGAAAAGCGTCTCATTTGTGCGTGTTGAAAACTTAAATTTCTGTTTCATATTATTTCCATCTCAAATGAAATGCACTGATGCAGATCAAATTGTCAACACGAAGCCACCGTTTCATTACCAGTTTTGAAAAAGAAACCCGTTACTTTCAGCACATAACAGAAATCTTACAATAATTTGTCCCTTACAGAGGATTTTTTTCTTTTTCAGATTTCGCTTCTAACATTGATGAATTCTGTAGTGTGCTCCAGAAGCACAATGATCCTTTCTGGAAGCAAGCTCCTCAACTCTGCCGTGATAACTTAAGCCAGTCGATGTTTGGTCAATTCAGTTGCAGTCTCCAACAACTATGCGTCAGGATCATTTTTCAAAAGGTGTTCTTTGAAGAGAAAATTGGTGAGAAAGTAACGTTCAAGGCTCAACACATGGCATCGGCCTATTATTTCTAGTCCCTGCCTTTTTAATTGTAGATTTTAAGTGGTGATGGAAGTATAAGGGGTTAGTTTGGTGTGGGTAGTTAAAGGTGATCAGGTCAATAAAAATCTCTGGTCGGATTTGGTCTATTAAAATGCGACCACAACAAGTGCCAAACTCATTCGTTCACAATTTTGGAAGAAAGCCATTTTGGGTTCTCAAACATTCAAGAATAGTGCATGTGACGCTTTTCAACTTCAAAGTCAGAAAATTAGACCCCAGTCACTGGGCACAATGCTTAGAATTTGAGGGTTGCCAGTTGCCATTATAAGCCCAGTTTGAAATGCTCGCAGGAGGCATGGCGAAGGAGAAGTCTAAAGTGTGGTGCAGAGGCTTTTTTCAATGGACAGAGAGTGGACTGCGGATTCCTTCTGCATCTTCCTCTGTGTCGTTCCTGGCCTATTTCCGAGTGTATCGCTGACTTTTTGGATCTTTCCCTCCTTTTCGGGTGTCCCCATCAGGAGGCCATAGCTCTGAACTAGACAGCCCTGAGTGACCTTCCACGGTTATTTCGGAAGGGTCTTACGGGTTTCTCCAATAAAATTCAAGTCGATCCTGACCTATTTTCAAGTGCTTCACCAACTTTCAGGATCATTGCAGTGGCATAACATAATTGCAGCGGCATAACTATGTTAAAATGGGAGACAGTTTATTTATTCTGCGGTATAACTGCCCATCTCGTGAACGTTGGCAATGCCTCAGCCTAAATTATGCCTTGACATCATCTTCAGTTCAAGGCTCTCCCTTGAAAAGACTGGTTGAATGTTCCTGCATACGAGTATTAGACATTCTTACATGGAAGATAGTTCAGCCATTATGCCCATGACATAATCAGATATTTTAAAAATTACTGGGTAGGCTGCAATCTCCAGTTCAAAAAAGTGTCTTCAAGTGAGGTACGATGGATATGGACTTACTGAATTTGAGTATTTTTCTAGACAACAAAATGAACATGTTTCTTTTTGCATGATTATGGTTAGCGAAAGGCGTGGCTAAAGGGGAAGTGGAGGCCACCAAGAATGCAAATATTTTTGCTTTTCTTAAGAAATGTACGATTGCATAATTTAATCACTTTGCTTCAGGACAATAAAAAAGAATATTGCCTCAGGACAATAAAAAAAGAATATTTGGCCAGTCTGATTTATAGGCTCATCGGCGTTTTTTTTTTTTTAGAAATGTGCTTGGCAACAGTCAGCAGCAAGTTCTTTTTGCCCATCCCCTGTCCAAGAAAATGAACTCACCTCGCTCCTGTAGAGTGAACTGCATACTTTCGAGCATCGAACAGCAGAATAATGAAGGGAAATCTGGGTCTGCTCACTGGCTAAAATCTCTCGTTGAAGCTTTCATTGTCCAGGTTGTTTTATTTGCAGAACGAGACAGATTCAAACCCCACAACTGATTCAGAGCACGAAGCTGTCAGGCTCGTGTCCGTCAACTGCTCAGTGTTAAAACAACTGAGACTGGGAGGTGCAAAACCTGGATTGAGACTGTGATTGGCTGCAAAAGATCATGCATGGCGCAGAGGGCGCAGCCATCTCCCATCTGAATTTCTGGAAATAATACCAGGTGTCAGTGGGTTCGAAAGACTAATCGAACCATCTAGTAGGTGGTTCCCTCCAAAGTTTCCCTCAGGATAGCTGGTACTCGCCAACGGAGGAGTCTCATCCGGTACAGCGACTAATTAGAGGCTTTGGTGTCGAAATGATCTCGAGCTATTCTCAAACTTCAAATGGGTGAGAAGCGGTGCTTCCCTAAACGGTCGAGGCACCGCAGCACAGCACTCTTTCGGATCCACAAGTGCCCAGTTGGCCACTTTTGGTTGTAGAACTGGCGCTGTGGGATGAACCAAAAGGGGTGGGGATGCCAGTGCCGTCCGTTACCCCCTAAATGATGTCACTGAAAAGGATGGGAAACAGGGAAAGACAGAAGAGCTTGGAGTGGAAATTTCTACTGCCAAAACCTCCCTCGTCCATAATTTGACACTCCATCGCAAATTTGAGTGCCTTCTGTAAAATTATTGCATAAATTTGTGAGCTCTTTCTTGCATTTCTGTGATTGATTATCCAATTGTGTGTGCTCAATGAATATTCATGCAATGGATGTTCGTGATCGACACAAAAAGTCTCAAATTTGTTGGATTCTTTGCAATAATCCAAATCTTTCTTACCCAAGCAATCTCAGATCACTTCTGGCGAAGCTGGTGCTCCGGTTGTGCTGGAGTGGTGACGGGGCGGTAACCAGTGAGGGCTGGCCGGTGCTGCACTGCGGCACTCAGGGTGGGCTGGTGTGGCGCCACTTTAATCCCTGAGCCACAGGTTTGGCTGTCTTCAGACCTACATTGTACAGCACAGCCACAGGTCACAGCCACAGGTTCTACTAAAATTCACCTAAATTGTTTGCCTCAAAAGAATCAATGTTTCACGAATCCAGGTGGAATGGTTCGTATACCAAAATGAGTTCGTTTTTTTAATGGAACAATTTCTGCAGCCACTCGTAATTCTTTGAAGTTGGGAAAAGAAACAGAATGTGGTTTTTTAACATTTTGGGTTCTTTTGTGGCTTTCATTCATGACTGTTTTCTCAAAAAGGTGAACACTTTTTGTGATGCATTACATCAGTGAAAATATCGCCAGCCAACCATCTTGTCCTGACATCAGTTGTGCATTAGGTGTCAGGCTGCACAAGTCACAATTCTCTGTCCAAGTGCACTTCTTTTTGAATTTTACAGCACCTACGTCTCAACAGCATTGTCACATTGTCCACTCCCTGGGTCGGTCACAAATGGACGAGCTGTGTACAAAATTGCTTCGTATTCCAACAAAGTTGAACCAGCTGTTTTACATTGAAATGATGAAACTCAAGATTGCATGGCATCTGTATTTGATGGAAAAGGCTGATTGTGATTGGTCATGTGAGAGGCAGCATGTTGAATTTGGCCATCATGGATTATTACCGTCTCAGGAACGAATGACACCTCCATTTTCTGCAAATCCATTGATGCCATTTTTGATGTGGCGTGGCAGCATGGCGAGTCATTATTTTGATTCGTATGGTTACGATTACGACTCTTCTGATTGAAGCATGATAAGTGCGAGTATTTATCTCAAGATGAACCACTTCCAAACTAATCTCTAAAGTGATAACTTCGTTCATAACGGCCATGCCCAAAAACTTTTTTTGCCAGCTGAGACTGCTTTTTTCATCCACACGTGAGAAGAAATGTGCCTACTATGAATCTCAAACAACTGCCTATTTTTAACTGATATGTACCAATGACCGTCATTTTTCTTATTCTATTTCTGTGTTGGTTTTATGGACCAGTAACACGCAATTTGTGTTAATTCAAAATCGTTTTTCTTTTCTGAAAAATATGTCTTTATTTCGTATTAATTGGAGTCCCATTTGAGTCACCCATGGAATACTTCAAAACGAAATAAACTTGGCCCCCACGTCGCTCCATTTTTTGCCAGGATAGAGCTCAATCACGGTCGAATTTCGCTTCATTTTTTGCCAGGATAGAGCTCAATCACGGTCGAATTTCGCTTCATTTTTTGCCAGGATAGAGCTCAATCACGGTCGAATTTCGCTCCATTTTTTGCCAGGATTGAGCTCAATCACGGTCGAATTTCGCTTCATTTTTGCCAGGATTGAGCTCAATCACGGTCGAATTTCGCTCCATTTTTTGCCAGGATAGAGCTCAATCACGGTCGAATTTCGCTCCATTTTTTGCCAGGATTGAGCTCAATCACGGTCGAATTTCGCTCCAATTTTTTTGCCAGGATTGAGCTCAATTTGTACACCGAAAATTGGAATTTGTTCACAACCCCCTTCCGGAGGCAGGATCACCTAACTGATGGGGGCCAGCCCCCCACGGGCGAATTTTGACGTAAATTGTTGCTGGGATTTATAATGCAATTTGTTCCAATTTGTACACCGAAAATGAGCCTTTGCACACCCACCCCCTTCCCGGGTCCCTAAATTTCCGGAGGCTAGCCCCCCCCCCCACGGTTGAATTTTGACTCAACTTTTGCCAGGATTTGGTGGTGTATTTGTCATTTGCGCAACGAAAATTAGCTTTTGTACACCCACTCTCTTCCGGAGGTGGGGTTCCAAATTTTTGCCAGAATTTAGTACTCAGTACACTGAAAATTAGCTTGTTTGCACCCAGTCCACTGGCGCAACCAGAGGGACAAGGGGGAAGTGTACCCTCCCGAAATCCAAAAAAAAAGAAGAAGAAAATGGCACTTTTTCTTCATTCTTTTGACCATACACAACTGATGATCGCGCGCGCCCAAAGTGAAAGTGAAGGCCGTGCAGAAAATTCTTGTTTCTCCTTGCATAGTAGCTTGGCTTGAGAATTCTGCGACCCAGTGGAGAGGAAACACAAACAAAACAACATTCTTCAATGCAATGCAGCTCACTTGAATGGCACTTCAATGGCCAATGAATGGCACAAGTTGCTGCGGGTCCGATTATATTTGGTCCTTACAGTGAAATGCATGTTTCTCATCTAACACGAGACACCAGCTTGCTGCCTTGTGCGACATTACGTATATAATCTAATCCTATAATTTTTTATCTTTCTGGGCAGGTACCTACCAGAGGGCACATCCTAATTTTCCTTTTTTTTTCATTTTTTCATTTATTAGGCCCATCACAATCATTAACTATGAACATTTATGGGCAAACCCTGTTATGGATCGACTTCTGCAGAAATCAGAAAAATTCTGCCTTTTTGCAGTTTTGAAAGGGAAATCCATTCACACTTTTGACTCCGTTTTCTTCTCGAGAACCCCAATTTTGCACCAAAAAGAACGCTTCATTTTAAAAATTTTTTCAGCTTCTGGGGGACTCTGTCCCCCAGACCCCCTGCCAGGGGTTCCGCCCCTTGGAACCCCGGATGCGTATTTTATTTATCTATACGAATCGGGCAATGTCCCGATTTGGCGCTTGGACAAAAAAGCAAAATAAAGCTAATCTAACCTGACCTAACCAGCCAAACCTTCCCTGACCTGGCCTAACTAACCTATCCTAACCTTACCTAACCCATTTTCTGTGTTCATAGTGTTTTCTTGCCATTTTTGTTGCTCTGGACTTTTACATGCGGTTAGATGGAAAAGTGCCCGATTCGTATAGATTAATCAAATACGCACCCCGGATCGTGCCTGCGGCGCGATTTTTCCGCGTTTCCATTGTTCTCTTCTGGTCGTCCCCTCCCGAACGAAAATCCTGGTTGCGCCACTGGCACCCACCCTCTTCCAGGTGCAGGGTCCCCAAGTTTGGGGGCCAGCCTCCCCCCCCACGGTTGAATTTTGGTACAAATTTTTGCCAGGATTTTTTACTCAATTTGTGCACATTTCCGAACATTGAAATTTGCACACCTGTCCCCTTATCCGGGGGCAGGGTCCCCAAGTTTGAGGTCCAGCCCTGGACAAAATTTTTTCTCCTTGGCAAGAGGACAAATCTGCACCCATTCCACTTTTCCAGATATTTTTGCCAGGATTTAGCACTCAATTTGCCTAATTTGTATTTGCACCGAAAATTAACATGCAGAAAAACTGTCTGCAAGTGTTACGTATAGTAATTCAAAACTTGATCAACACCGATGAGATGGAAGTGTGACAGGTTTCCTTCATATCCAAACCCCTTCATCAGGAAAAACTGTCACAACGATCAAAAGAAATTTGTTTTTTTTTTCCGAACAAAAAAAACAAAACCAAACAAAAAAATCAATTTTGGCAGCTGTGAATAATTTTGCCCTACATTTCAATCCAGATTTTTGTCTGGATACTTTATTGATAAAAGTTTGTGAACACTTGGAAAATTTGAATTTGTACGTGCACCTGCCGTTTTCAGAGGCTATGGCCATGAGATTTCTGTGCATGGACTCTGATCCGATGGGATAATATCGGACATGCAATGGGATTTTTGCGATGATGCCAAGATGCAGGCAGCCCATCTTTTGCATGAAAAATAGCCCACGTCTTTTCTGGATATTCAGTGAAAAGTCGTTTTTGATTTGTGCTCGATAGCGATTTTAAAAAAAAAAGTCTGGCTGATTAGGTGAAAATGCAGGGCGATTATCAATTGAAAGGATGGAAAAAAGAACAATGTATCCGAACCTTTTTCCCTCTGGACAATGTTCCTCTCTTGACAGATGCAGCTTTATGAGGTGCTCCCAGGATGGCCCATAAAAAGTACCAACATCAAAAGACACCATGGCATGATACGCTTGGAGTGCTCATGACAGCGTTCGGCTTTTATTCTCTCCAACAGCAATTGAGTCACTCCACAATGGATTCTGCAAATTGGGCTCTCCCCCACGAGCCGCGAAGCCTCCTTTCCTGATGGCTTCTCAATTCCAGGAACGCATCTCAAGTCCATCAAGGTTTTTATCGAAATTAAAAAACAATCCTTCAAGGCCTCGCTGAATGCATTTCAGTGGCAAAATTGCAACATATCGTTTTTTCAGAAAAAAAAAACCTGCATGGTTTTTCACACATCGATGGACATAAGGGTCTCCACACCGTGGCTACTGGGCGAGTGAAGTGTGAACTCAGAGCAGAAACAGGCAAGCCAATCATGCAGTAGTGATTGACATGTGATTATGCGGTCGCAATCTAATTGGCCACATGCTGTTAGTTACTTTTCTGCTTGCAGTGCAGGCGAGGCATTATGCAATCCGTTGGCTGTACCCACAGCCAGCGGACTGTGCCATAGAACAGTGCCCCCAGTGGTTGGGCGACACTTATGCCCAATGTTGCATGAAAGATGCGAGATACATCTAAAAACTGCCATTTGGATGTCCCGTGACAGTATTGTGACATCTGCCAAGATGAAAAGGTGCACGTTTGTACACAAAGTGAATTTGTGGGCGTCGGCCCTCTCATCCGAGTGGTTCAGACAGGTGGCTCGAATCCTGTCCACATACCGTCTCAAAGACCCCATTAGTTATTATTTCAAAAGTATCTGGTATTTTATCTCGATCAAATAGGTCTAATAAATAAGAAAGTTCCCACAAATAGCACTAAAAAGAGAAAAACACAAAACAGCAAGCAACACACGAAATACAGAAGTCAAATTCATCAGATGCAGAACCCAATGGATAAGACAAAAAAAAATTATAAAACCGTCGGTTAACTCCATGCACTGCAAACAAAAATGGTGTCTAGTTGCCTCAGGAAAAGTAACAAAGGAGTGTTGGAGTGGATTCTTTGCCACTTCTAGTGGAAATTTGCCACCCATTTTTGCAGTTCAAAGATGCAAAACCAGGCAAATTCAAATGGGGACATCACAAACTTTCAGTTGGAATGTGATCCACGGTCATTGCTAGCCACATTCCGGTTTTTCACCAAACGCACTCGAAATTCTGCGAGTTCAGACTCGGAACGTCATTTCTTTTCAAAGACGGGACATTTTCAGAGATGGAAGCGAGAGGTTGGCATCAGTTGATGTGTCAGGAAAGAAGGCTTCACGCACATTCATTTTTTGACAGGAATGCTCGTACATCCGTGATATATATCATACCATTCTCTGTCGTGAAGGCGATTCACTCTGCTTTGTGACAACAAATTAGTGGACAATTATTTCAAGCTGAGAAAAACAATCAGGTGCCAATGATTATCGTGGTCAATGAAACTGTCGGACGAACATTTGCTGCACTGGAAAGTTTGCTGATGCACGACAAACAAAATTCTTAATTTCTGTTCACAGCAATTTGGCATCTGTGGTGCATCACAGATAAATATTTGGGCATCCATGCGTTTTTTGGGACAGTTATTTTTCTTCGCTTGGGGACTTCGGATGATGAACAGACTGTATGTAGTCTTTCACATTATTCACACCGACTGCATCAGAGTCCTTACATGCTCAAGAAAATAAAAAGAAAATGGTCTTTATTGCCCAGAAACCATTTTACGCCTTTTTCCTCAAAATTTAACGTGGTTGGCATTGATCACCGTCCAAAATTTGCTTGCAGCACAACGTTTTTTCACGCACTCTCAGGTGCCGACAGATGTGGCTGGGCTTTCGGTTTGTGCCACGCATAATTTCTTTTTTGCAAATTTTTGGTTTCGAATACAGATGAAGTGGGTTTCCCTTATTTCCAAAAATGGCCACAACGGAAACTGCAGATCCAGTTCACCAAACAATCAAGCAGTCACATAGTCAGGCTGACTGTGACTGCATGAGCGTTCGGTTTGTGTTTGATGAAGAGTCGTGAGTTTTCAGGATATCATGTTCATGTGGAAAGGTCTGCAATCGACAAATCAACAGAGCTTTTCACGTGCGCCTGAGGAGTGCACCAATGTTCTGTCAGACTTATTCACCCTGAGGCCTCAACATGTATCCCATTGCCTTCAGGTCCGCCACCAAGACTGGGTTTAAAACAAAAATGTTTGCTTAGGTTCAATCTGGTGGAATACCCAGCATATTGGGCTTCAGCTAAAATTTTAGTTTTGAATCCAGAAATGTAGACAATAGAATCCTGCTGGATTTCTTCCACATCTCCGAAATAGGATACAGAGCCATCATTTGCAAATGAGGGATTCAATAATTGCAAATGGTATTGATCTTCACATTCAGCAACAACAACAAACCCTGCAACACTGAATGCGCGGTGTTATGAACAATTGTCTACTCAGGGACACACATGAAAAAGCGTCAAACGGCAAACGAATTTTGGATGGAGATCAATGCAATTGTTGTTTCCCATTTTTGAGTGAAATTATCTCCCATCCTGACAACCAAAAGATTTTGGTGGATGGAAAAGATTGTGGATGTGGGATGGAAAAGATTTTGTGGGTGGAAAGATTTTGTGAAAGGTTTTGTGAAGTGGATGGAAAAGATTTTGATGGATTGTCGACTTTTTCATGTATTTCTTTCTCATTCAGAGTTATCTGGTGTTTCCTGTCATGACTGAGGCCCGCTCAGTTCTGAAAATGTTGTTTTTGAAAAGTGTTTCTTGCGACTCGTGAAGGTTCTTTCTTATCTTTCGTAACATTTTTTGCCTTTATGGATATGTTTGTGTTCACTCATTTGTTTTGAAATGTAACAAACTGCAGTATCACAGGGGTCTTTTTTGAAAAGTGATCTTGTTATCTTTTTATTGCCCATGATGGATCTAATCCATAAAAGTAGCTATTGTGATTTTGTCGTGCCCTCTAGGGTTAAACCAATGTGTTTGCTCATTTGAAATACTTTAGTGACGAGCTGCAATGTGCTTTTTGGACTTCTTGTTTTCTCTTTCCATTGCACACAGTGCTTTTGATTTTTTGAACACTCCTTTTTCTTGTTCTGACATTGTAGTCCATGCAGCTCCAGAAAAGTCTGTTTTTGTAATTGTTTTCTTGCCTTGGAAGTGTTTTCTTGCCTTGGAAGTTTTGCTAAGATGTTTGTTAATAAAAAATTTCAGTGACACCTACCATTGTGTTCAAAAAACGTTTGTTATGTTGATGAGTCCAAATTGCACTTCATGATTCTCATATTGACTAAATACGTATCCAAAAACTCCAGACACTAAACCATTTGGCCTGACGAAAGTTGCATCACAGTGGCATGGATGGCAAGCAGTCAGAGTTTGAGGTCATTTGTATGTTGATTAATCTCATCTCCTTGTCCTGCAAATGGGAAAATCCCGTCAAGATTGTTGTGTAATGATATTGTTGAGGTGTGTGGTAGTTCCATTCCACTCTTCGCAGATGACTAAGTAAGTTGTGTACCGCGAGATCAAAACTGACACCGATGAGGTGTCACTACAGCTGGACCTCAACTCCATCCAGCTGTGGTGTTCACAATGGAAAATGTTCGTCGCTCGAGGACAAAACGCACCAGCACTGTGTCGTACTCCATAGATGACTTAAAAAGTGTACAGCACACTGCTTTTAAATATCTTGGTGTCATCATCAGCGATGATCTCTTGTGGGCATATCACATAAATTATGTCATTGGGAAGGCACAGGGTGTTCTCGGCATGCAACATGAAATCTCCATCTGGCATCCTCTAGCGCCAACAAAAGGCTCACCGATCGCTTGTGCTGCCGATCCTTGAATATGCATGTGTGGTGTGGGGTCCCTTCTTGGTTTGTCATGCACTAGCCCTTGAAA
>JASGXE010005824.1:0-22738 GCA_030068105.1 Sinentomon sp. SZTP_YWyxl | reverse complement strand
GGTTACGAATGTTACCATGGCAACATTGTGCGTAAACATGGTAACAGTCGTAACCCCCTGAGAACGAGAAGCTTTTTAGCCGTTTTTGAGTGGCTACTGCATTGAAATGAAGGGTCGTGGGACTTTTTTCCACTGAACATTTTTTATTCCGTATAACTTTGGGAATCTGCCTTCGAAAAAGGGCTTTTATGCGACGACCCCAAATCTCAAAATCTCAGTTTCCCCAAAACAACCCCAAATTGGGCTTTTTTGGATTTTTTGGGGGGCACTGCGTGGAATTGGAGGCTCGGACGGTTTTTCTTTGCTGAACATTTTTTGTTTTACTCGTTTCATAGAACCTGTCCTGAAAATTTGAAAGTTTTATGATGAAATCTTACCTCCCCCATGAATTCCCCAAAAGGGTCCATTTTGGGAGGTTTTGGGGGGGGCATAACTCAGTAATTGGGGGTCGGATCACTTTTTTCCCCTGATTAAGTTCGATTTGTACGGTCATGGAGAATCTGTTCCAATATCTCCGGGGGTAGATTTACGGGACACCCTGTATAGGCATGCACCAATCATATGTCTGTGGTCTCGGAGAGCGATGGTTTTAAAACGATCATTCATAAATACTTTGTAAGCCTATTACAGTCACCCACAACCAGATTATTGTCTTGTAAACTTGCAAAACACACACATCCATGCAGCAGACTGGAATGCAAGAAATGAAAGGCAACAGCGGTGTGATGGGCGTGGTCGCAAATCAGTTCAAAACCAAAGATTTGATCTTCTTAACGGTGACTGTTGTCTGCTCTGTGGTGGCCCCTGTTTTTGCATCGCAAGACACACTAACACTACAGCATATATGGGTAACCGACACTTAAACAAGGAGCAAGTCAACCAAACCCATCATCTTGTTTCTTGGTTCGCTGAACAGCAGTTAAGGTACACTCGTAAGAAGAATAGACGATTACGCAACACCTTGACGTGCATTGAACAAAATGTTACAATTCGCTTAACGTGGTCCCGACAAGAATACGTTAAGCCAAAGTGTCCGTCGAGTGGTGTGTATGTGTAAACTGAACGCGGCTGATCCAATATTGGACTCAGAGAGTGATTAAGATAAGAACCGACCGCACATTCAGTTTGGTAACTTTTCCCTCGGCAAGACAATCGGCCGGGTTCAACTCAGCAACCAAATCAATGGATAGATTTGTGTTGCTAAATTTTCATTTCTATGCACAAATTTTATTCCTTTTCCAATGTTGCGTTGAAAGATGCATCATCCGTCTGCTGAATTGGCTCTATTGAGTTGAACCTGAGGGTGAGTTATTGCAATGAGGAATACGGGCGGATATTGGTGTTGGTCCAATTCGAAAAGCCAGCATTCTGAACAAAACGCCCTGGCTTCTTTGCCATCGAATCATGCTGTGTTCAAAGTGCATGTTAAAACGCACATGCGAGGTTGCGATTTTGGCCCACTGATCGCCATGAACTGTCTTCATAAAGGCCAGACTCCACAATCTTTCACCTGACAACAAACAAAGACCAAAATTTAAGCGAAAAAATAGCATATGAGCACAGAATACAGCACACAATTTTATAACGACCCAGTGGTGATGCGACATCTAACCATCGAATATCCGAAAATCAAATACAAGAATGTCGAAAATCATATATCAGAATAAGAAGAATAAAGAATATCCCTCTTAAGAGCGTCTGAATTTCACCTTTATAACGAATTACCCTTTGCTTTGGCGCCGCAGGAGATAAGATTCTTCAAAATGAGTCCTTCGCTTGGTTTCCCTCTTATAGGAACATCAAAATCAAATCAAATATTTTTCTCAATTCATTTTTCCCCAGATCACTTAAGGATTGGAATGCTCTACCTAGAGACCACCACTTCCTTAAAGCAATCACATCGCATAGGGGCGCCCCTCGCCACCTTGACGACTAACCTCTATTTTTATTTAGTGTTATACGTTATCCGCAGTAGAGGGTGTTCAGCGACGCGCTGCCCGGGTCATAACAAATACATATGATCGCTTTGCTAGTGTCTCTGGTCTTCTCTCACAACTTGAGCTACACACTCTTGCAAGTAGGCGTCGAAACCACAGCTTAAACCAATTCCGAGACATGGTGATTGGTGCTGTTGATTTCCCATTGCCACTTTGTTACTCCCGGAAATCCCCACAGAGACGGACAGACAATGGGGCAAGCTTTAACATTCCCTTCGCCAGACGGAATGTCTACAAAAATTCATTTTTTCCTTTGGTTATAACAAGCTGGAACAGCCTCCCTCGCACCTCTCCTCTCATTCTAAGTGCTGCTGAGTCAGGTGAGGCACGATAAAAAATAAAATAAAAATGTATTCTTTTTTTTTTCTTCTTTTCTTGTCGGCTATCGATTATCCCCCTGTCGCACCAATGCACTCATTCATAACCTGCATTGCCCTCTTTGAATTGCTTCCTTTGTGCTTGACTTCCTGTTTTTTGCTTGACTTCCTGTTTTTTAACATTTGACTTCTTCTCCCGATTGTTGTTTTTGGACCGCTATAGTTAATTTCACTTATAGTTAAGACACAGCAACCAATTCTTTTTGTTGTTGTTTCCGGACAAATAATAATAATAATAATAATCCGCATTACTTCTCGTTCATAATTCTCAATTGTTCATGACTTTCACTATCTTTTATTTGGTGTTACGTTATCCGCAGTTCATAATTCTCACTTGTTCGCCTCTTCCTTTCCAATGAATGTTTGTGTTGTCAAATTCTTTGTCTGGTGTATAGTGGCGGCGGAAAAAGATTACTCATACATGTGTTTTTCCCATCTAACTGTTGCCTCCGAAACTTTTTTTTCTTTCTTTTTACTCTTATGCATTTGGTAGAAAATAAAGTGCCAAATTGCAACGGAGCTTCCCAGAGGTGTCAGATTTTGACATTAGTGATGAAAGAGGATCTTTTATTTCTACAGCATGGAGTTTTTGCTAAAATCTCAAGAATGGAAATTTTTCACATGTATGGGTAATCTTTTTCCGCCGCCAGTATACATAGCCTGTAAATATCGTTTCTGACACATTTGCACCTCATTATAGCAAATAAAATGAAAAATAGTAATCAATTGGTTGGGAATCTGTGACGCCACAGATTGCCTAAAATTGCAGACCAGGATCAATAATGAGGTAGGTTGGGCAATCGTTGAGGCCTTGGTGGAATCTTGCATGTAAACGCCGGGAGTTGTGTGTGCAGCTGAACTGCAGGCTATGTTGCCAGGATTGGACCACTTATGGTAATGCATTGGCAGAGCAGCTATAGGTACCTACTTGGGACAAATTAGATATAGCCTCTGTTCGAATCTGCCTGCTAGTTCCATCTATCCTCTTCCTGGTTTAGTGTTGCTTTGTGCCATTGCCTGAACCAAAATGGTCTTGTTATGTTTATAACAATTCTGCTGCTGTTTGCCATCTGCGGCTTTTGTATTGTCCTTGTGCACTTTGCATCTCATGTGCCTTCTACCATGTCTATGTAAATAATATTGAGAGGAGGAAACTCCCAAATAATGGAATAACAATCAATCAATCTGGGAAACAGACATCTAAATAAACCAGTCTGATGATTGCAATTTCTTCAAACTTTCCTCAGTGAGCCCATCACTTGAAACAACGAAGCCGCACGACCCCATACACATGAACTTCAGGGGCTTGGCCCTGTTTCATATAGGTATGTAAAAACAGCAATGCAAGAGACAAAAATAAATGTTAGAAAGCACAAGAGAACCTCATTATGCAAGACGCAACGAAAAAGCCTTAAAACGACCATGCAAGTAGGTACCGGAGTGGAATTGAAATGTAGAGCTGTAAAAGGCAAACATAACCGAATGGATAGAGCTTCCAAAGAATGCGTAAAGACGTGCTTTCAGCAGATTTATAGAAATTGGGGTTTTAAAAATGTTTGCAGGAAAGGTATTCCAGTCAGGAATCGTTCTCTGAAGAAAAGAAAATTTCTCCACATTAGTCCTGGGGCATGAAAGAGTTCTTATTTTGAATTGGTGGTCATGTCAAGAAATGTATGTAGGTCTCTGAATTAGTGGCAACAATTCACTCCAACCACCAACGTTGGTTCAGGATTAAAAAATTGCCAGGGTTTAACAAAGGGGACCTGATTGGAAGACTGTTCCACGACTTGTGGGCCCGGGGACAGAAAGACAAAAGATATGAATTAGTTTTATAATCAGTGGAATTATCAATTGGAAACTGTGATGTGAGCTCAACATCCAATTCAACAGACGGATGCATCTTTCAATGCAACAATGGAAAAAAGGAAAAAGAGTTGTTCAAATGAAATTTTCTCAACATAAATCTTTTTTCTCGACATATATCCATTGAATTGGCGATTGAGTTGAACCTGAGGGTGAGTTGCAATGGGGAAGACAGCCGGAAATATTCTCAAAATTATCTGACCGCATGGTACAGAGGGATACCGTTTTGGGATGCACCACCTTTGGGGTGAACGCAACTAGAAGAAGCAGATTATCACTCTAGTTTCAGTCAATTGCGGAAAAATGTCATCGTTCCTCTATAAGTGAGTAGGCCTGTGCGTCTACTTGCAGTGCAATGGACAAACAAATTGAGCCGACTTTATCCCGCTCAGCCATCGAACCCATCCACCGCAGCATAATTACATTTCTGTGCTTCGTTGGGAGAAAATTGATTATTTCATAACCTCACCAGTGCATTGCAGTATTGTAGATGGCAATCTTTTTCGATTACGGCATCAGGCGCAGTCATTGCCTTGCCTCTTGGAACACCTCAACGACTATGGCATATGCAGCATGAACCCCAGCAAGGTCCTCTCTTCCAACCCGTGCAAGCAAAAGCATTTCATTTGATTGCATTCGATATCCAATACTGTTCAGTTCCCCAAAAAATGAGGTCTGCCGCTTGGCCAAATCCGATTGCAATGAAAGATATACGAATAAGTCATGATGGCGACGTGTTGTTACCGGCAACCAATCAGTCCATGGCATCAAATTGATGTGGAACGCACGACCTGAAATCGCCAAGCAAGATGGGAACAATCTGTGTTGGATTCTCAACATTGGCTGTATAGATGAGAGTCCTTATCGCAAATTTTTAGCGAACTAATCAAAATATTGCACGAGTACAGTCAAAGAAACAATAATGTACCCAAAAATGGGTACCCATAAAATGTTGGTTTACTGGTACGTTAATGCTGCAAATGGATGGGTATCTTGGATTGTTGGTTTGTTAGCACAACACTTTTCACGCATCTGTCATAAGAACAACCCAAAAACCAATTATGTGTGTTCCCATTATGCGTACATTATTGTTTATTTGCCTGTACCTACATACACTGCCGATATCATATCCTGATCTGACGTAAGAAATCCGTGCACTCTCACTTCTCGTCAACTGCCGGAGTTACCTGTAGACAGGTATTTTTCCCATTCATCAAGAACTTCTACCGGCGCCCAGTTCCCACGTTCCGAAACAGATTAATGATTCCGATGCCATTTCGAAAAAGTACGGTCTGATATACAAGAAAGAAACTTCGTGGATAGGTCTTTTATACAAGCTTGAAAATTTGGCTATTTGTGGTGTTTTGGCAGCGAGCAAATTCAGTTGGTGTATTGTTTCTGTTAATCGATCGAATCAGATGTCCCGCAAGTAGTTCAAACTTTTACAATCTCTCTGTTATTGACTCCAATATGGAAGCCACTAAGAGGATCTTGAACCCTTCTTGAAAAGGATCTTGAAAAGGATATTGTATTGAAAAGGATATGGGATTTTGAACCCTTCAACTTCTTTCAGGAAATTCACTTCAACAAAAATAGAGAAAACACTTAAACGCTGAAGGCCCGATATCAAATTTCCACTCTACCGAAATTATTTGAAAAGTTTTTGTGTAATTTTATTTCTCATTTTGCCAAGACCAGTAATATACTCGATAGTTCATCCTAACAAACATGGCTTCAGAAATGTTAAACCTTGTGAGACCCAATTGACCGAGTTGGTATTTATTTGACATTTCATCAAATCTTGAAAAAAGGATCTCCACTAGCGCAGTGTTCATTGACTTGGCTAAAGCTTTTGACTATGCCGACCACTTACTTCTGTTCTTAAAACTCCAAAAACAATCGCTTCCAATCTTTCTTTCGTGGAACGTCATGAATCTCATCTTCCCCATAGAAGTGCAAACGTTGTTGTTAGCCGCAGTACTTCTCCAATAACACTCGCATTTTCTCTTGGGTGCCCCAAGGCAGTGCACTGGGACCACTTCTCTTTTCGCTTTTAACAAATGCTATTTCTGATAACTTCCTGTCAAATTACGCTTTAGGCAGACTCACCTGCTGTCGTTGATTATTTGCTTCTGCAAGAAAATCTCGACAGAATCAAATAATACCTGGTGTGTCAACTCAAAAATGGTTATCAATTGCAGAAATTCAGCATAACCTGCACTTTAAGCAAGGTGCAGAAACTTTTTCGCAAATTAGATTCCAAAAAGCCGGCCGGTCCTGATGGACTTCCCGCTCGCTTCCTGAAAGAACTAGCTCCATCGCTTTGTGAACCATTTTGCGCATTGTTCAACCGCATCCTGGTGACTGGAGAAATTCCACCTGATTGGAAGCAAGCCTTCATTGTCCCTATTCAAAAAAAGGGTAGTAATCCTCACAGTCCCGATGGGTATAGGCCCATATCCATTACCTGCATTTCATCAAAGATGTTTGAACGCATCCTAGTCGATAATATTGAGACGTTCCTAGATTCCATATCTTTTTTCCATCCTAACCAATTTGGTTTCCGTCGCAAATTATCCTGTGAGGCGCAGTTAGTGCTCTTTGCGGATGACATAGCCCGTTCACTCGATGCCCACATCCCAGTTGATGCAGTCTTTCTTGACCTGTCAAAGGCGTTTGACATGGTCCCACACGAAAAATTGTTCGCGAAAATACATGCCCTAGGTTTTCCTGTCCCATTAGTTAATATAATAAAATCCTTCCTTACAAATAGAACTCACCAGGTATCCTTCTCAGGTGTCCTCTCCAGTCCTGGGTTGGTCCTCTCAGGTGTTCCGCAAGGTAGCGTGCTCGGTCCCCTCATCTTTCTAATATATATATCAATGACATCGCTGATAAGCTAACTTCCTCTGTGCGCATGTATGCTGATGACATTGTTATATATAAACAGATCGTTGATCCCACTGATAATTGCGCCCTCTCCTCTGACCTTGCTGCAGTCCAAAACTGGTGCGACTACTGGGGGATGACAGTTAACACTCGCAAAACATTTGTTATGCGGTTTGGTGGTAACCGCTTCAACGTTTTGTCGGCGCCCTCGTACAGAATGGGGTCATCGAATTTAGAGGTAGTAGCTTCTATTAAATACCTTGGTCTGAATTTTAGAAATGATCTTAGTTGGAGTGATCACATTTCGCAAATCATTAAAAATGCTTCTGCAACACTAGGATATGTGTCTAGGAACCTTGGAGATGCCTCTGTTCAGGTGAAAAAGCATGCCTACCTTACCCTCATTCTCCCTTTGCTCGAGTACTCTTGTGCTGTATGGGACCCCGTTAAAATTTCTGACATCAATGCTCTCGAAAGTTTCCAACGCCGAGCCGCAAGAATCATTTCGTCCAAATTTGACACTCGCATCAGCTGCACTGGCATCCTTAAAGACCTTAACCTTCCCACTCTGGCTTCCCGCCGAAAAAATCACCGGCTAAACTTGCTGGGCAACTTTGTAACACGCGGTGTGAATTCTTCTCTTCCATCAGTTTATTCACTGAAGCAAACTCAGCGCCGTGCGGACAACGGACTCAGCTTCCAACATCCCCTCTGTAGGAGGAACATTCTAGCCAATTCTTATTTCCCACGAACCATTATCGAGTGGAATGCTCTTAAGCACGATTCTACCATAATATCACGCTTTCGCAGGACGATCCCCGTAGTCGCACCAGTTAACCTCAATTAACGTCTTTTAGTCTCACTGCTTTCACCAACACATTGCTGTTTTTACACTTTATAATCATTCTGTTGCATCATTTTCAGCACTTGTTGCATCCTTTGTTCTCTTCTGCTGTACCAAATGTGTTGTTTATGGCTGTAGCTTTTTTTTGAGTGCTGGTTTTCAGCGTACTTTTTCAACGTCTGTGTTTGTTGTCTTTGTGTGTCTCCCCTCCACCACGCTCTTTGTGGAGGCGTAATTGTTTGATAATAATAATAATAATAATCAATGGTCAATATGCGCTGCAGTTATTAATTTTAGACTGCTGGCTTGCACAAAAAATGCTAACCTACTATCCGTTCAAAAATAATGGTGAAACTGTCTCCAGTATAAGTCGTCCTAATACCTTAGTGTAAGTTTACAAGAAAATTGTTGGTTTTTAGTCGTAATAGAAAATTATGACTTTTCATTTTTTATTTTTACACCAAAAAAGAAACGTTTTTCAGGGGAGAGGAGGGTCCAGTGGGAAACTACTTCGGTGCGAATTTCACCCGAATGTGAGAAGGTTTTCTTGACTTTCAACGACAGCCTCCGTCATGCAATAGGCGATCTAATTCGAAAATCGGCTTTTCACACCGAACTTTCCACCAAAGTCTTTTTTCCACTGATCCCTCTCTCCGCCGTTTTTTGTGTTTTTTTTAACAAAATGTTGTCATTATCAAATTTTACTGCGATTTTTATATTTATTTATTGTCATTTAAACAAAAGGCCTTCCACGAAATTGGTTAGCTCATGGATCCAGCTCATGGATGTCAATGAAATAAAGTCAATGAAATATAAAGAAAGTCATAAAAAATGCGAAACTAAAATCAGTAGTCATCATAAAAATAAGAGAAACAGCAGGGATAAATGAGCACCAGCAGAGATAAAACTGACGAAAAGGACAACAAAACACAATAAGAAGATGAACGGAGTAAACGTGTGCAGACTTGCATTGCATCACGGAGAAAGGCATCAATGGAAATGTCCTTAAGCGTTTTAATGACCGGCTTTCAAGGCCTTCTGTTTGCTTTGTCGAGTCAAGATGGTTCGTAGAGCATCACATCGTCTCAGCAAAGTGACAAATGGAACTGAAAGGCCTTCCAAAATTTCATTTCTATGCACAACGCTAATTCCTTTTCCATTGTTGCATAGAAAGGTGCATCCGTCTGTTGAATTGGCAATTGAGTTGAACCTTTGCCTGGGTATGAGGAGCAATAGGGAACACGCCCGATGAAATTGCACTCATTCCACAACCCACCCCAAAGAGGGAATCTCAAGAAACTGTGATCATCCTAACTTCAGGCCTATGCTTGTACATGGAAAGGGATCATATAAAAACTTAAAACTTAAAGCGATTTCTAAGTATTCGTATTTAGTGGGCTTCATCGTGGGCGTCATCGTGCCAAAATTGCGAAAGCATGACACTTTGTCGCAAGCGGACACTTTGTCGACACGGACAGATTGTCGAACGGACATATTGTCGAGCGGACAGATTGTCGCAAGCGGACAGATCATCGAAAGCGGACAGATTGTCGCAAGCGGACAGATTGTCGCAAGCGGACAGATCGTCGAAAATTTATGCACTCTAGATGATTATTGAGGCATGCAGATCAACGTCAGTTCAAGATGCCAATGGCCTAAATGGTAAGCAAAATACAAGATGCCAATGCACAACCGAGGCGTCTGGCAACAGGAACTTGATGCATTTGCACAGATCCCGGTTTTTGCTCAATGTCTGTCTTTCCTCATCTGTCGAAAGTCCATGCTGCAAACAGATTTTGCAGCTCCAAATATCAGCAGGAAAGGAGTTGAAAAGATGTTGTGTTTGCCATTCTTGCAGAGATTTCTACTTGCAAAATCTGTTTGCAGCATGGACACGACAGATGAGCAAAGACAGACATTGAGCGAAAATGAGATCTGTGCCAATGCATCATAGTGCCATTCCTAGACGGCTCCAAAAGAATCTCTGCACAGAAATGAAAAATGATCTTTGAGCACCGAAATTTGGCAGAGCTTCCAAAGAAGGACATAGAAACAAAGAAGGGATGACAAGGAAGTTCATTTCTGTTCAGAGATTAATTTGAAGCCGCCTGGGAACGGCACTTTGATGCATGGCGAGCACTCTACTTTGCCAAAAGGAATTACAGGAAGTGTTCGCTCAGAATTCGCGAGAAAGCTTATCTACGTACTCGCAAGGCCTGTTTTAGAGTATATGCCTCCACGACTTGGGATCCGCAGCTTTCCTTGCATGTTGCTGCTTTGGAGCGTGTGCAGCGCCAGGCTGCTCGCTTTGTGTCCGGGAATTATAGGAGAATGAGCAGTGTTTCAGCTCATCTTGCCAAGCTCGGATGGGGACGCTTGGCTCTCCGGAGAAAAATTCTGCGCATTCTATGTTTTTTCAGAGTTCTTTGTGAATCTGGAGGGTGGAAAGGGCTTTCACAGTATATCGCGTGTCCCACGTTCTTAGGGCGTCAGGATCATGCTTTTAAAGTGAGACCTCTTTATTTCAAGAGGGATTTTGGCAGGTCATCCTTCCTTGGGCAGGCTATTGGCGATTGGAATTCCCTCCCAGCCAAGATTCTTGAGCCCCCGATATCAGTGCCTATTCTTCGTTGCAGGCTTACATCGCTTTTGACGCTTTCACGATCTTCAAAATAAAGGAACGCCGTAGGGTTCGTTGCTGTCCTGACGGTATAGATCTCACTTTTTTATGAACACGGATTGTTCAAAGAATCATCACGCTTAACGTTGCTGATCTGTATTAATTCTTGACCATGCTGATTCTGCACATTGTTATTGAAAGTGAACTGTTGTTTCGAGTTTTGAAGTATGAACATTTCTTGTATTATGTACCGTATGTATGATAAGGGGAAATCCCCTCAAATACAATCATTCATTCATTCATTGCACAGATCTCATTTTCGTTCAATGTCTGTCTTTGCTCATCTTTCGAGTGTCCTTGCTGCAAACAGATTTTGCAACTCGAAATCTCTGCAGGAAATGGCAAAGACAACGTCTTTTCAACTCCTTTCCTGCTTATATTTGGAGCTGCAAAATCTGTTTGCAGCATGGACTTTCGACAGATGAGGAAAGACAGACATTGAGCAAAAACCGGGATCTGTGCAAATGCATCAAGTTCCTGTTGCCAGACGCCTCAAAAAGAATCTCAATTTAAATCCCAAATTTGGCATAGATTCCTAAAAAGGATAGAAACAAGGAATGATAAACCGATCGGTGATTTATTGCCTGGAAGTTGGTTGGGCTGGAGCAACATGTATATGCGGAGAACCTATATTCCGAAATTTTGGCTGTTCATTTACGGGATACCATGTTTGTACACAGATGGAGATCGTGCTCCCTCGAGATCGTGCTCCCTGAACTTTTGAGCTATTTTATAGCATGTATTGTTCAGATTTCCTTTTTTCAATTGTGACGATTTGTAAAGTGATAACGACTTTGGATTAATCAAATACAATTTGGCAATTTTCGAACATGTTTCTGTTGTCTGAGGCGGCCAATGGTTGTGCATTGGGATCTTGTATTTTGCTTACCATTCTCAGGCCATTGGCATCTTGTATTATTTTGAAAAAACTGACGTTGATCTGCATTCTTCAACAATCATCTAGAGTGCATAAATTTGCGACGATCTGTCCGCTTGCAACAATCTGGACGCTTGCGACAATCTGTCCGCTTGCGACAATCTGTCCGCTTTCGACGATCTGTCCGCTTGCGACAATCTGTCCGCTCGACAATCTGTCCGTTCGACAATCTGTCCGTGTCGACAAAGTGTCCGCTTGCGACAAAGTGTCCTGCTTCGCAAAATTGCAACATGTCGTGAAGTCCACCGCAGAGTGGTCGAGCACATTCGTGATGGAAACTTAACTCAAGTGCCTTAATAAATAGGTCTTTCATCTTCCGCAACAAGGGTCGCACCAATATTCAGTTAGCGTAATTCGCTTTCAAGATAGACATGAATATTTTTGCAGAAGAAAGAGAGGGAGTTATACAAGAAAGTTAATTCGAAGATGCATATAGCACACCCAAACATGCCCCTATTCAGATTCGCCACATTCGATAAGATGTGTCAATTTGCCGAATTGCATCGTTTTACTGATTTAGTATAATGTGATTTTCGGACTTTCGACTTTCGCAGTTTTGTGACTTTCGGAGAAGGAAGCAGCCCATTTATAAATTTGTAAAAATAATTCCTGCTTGGAGAGAAGAGGGCGACACGCAAGTTGCGGAAAGGGAGAGGGAGAGAGGGGGAGAGAGGGAGGGAGAAAGAGGGAGAGAGGGGAGAGGGGAGAGAGAGGGAGAGGGAGGGAGAGAGACGGGGGAGAGAGAGTGTGAAAGAAAAGACACGACTTCTTTTCAATAAAACTACCACCACATTACCGCTGCCAATAATCGCAAAGATTTTCAGTGATTTTTCCGCATTTACTTTAAAGCATATACCAAAGCTGAACCAACATGATTTTGAGCATCAATTTTAATGATAATGACATGATTACAAAGCACGTGTTAATGGCCAATCATCGCATCATGAAGTCACTTACGAACGGCCCATTACATGCAATCGAAATCATATGTGAGCAAAGCAAATCTGACCACCCGCACGTCTTTCCTGATAACCGCTGATCCTTCTGCTAACGCATACTGCTTCGTTCCCAATATTAACGTAATCAAACCTGAACGTCTTGAGTAGAATTCCAAATAGCTGGTGATGACTGTCAGCTAGAATTTCCACCCAAATTTCACGAGACGATTTGAATCGGGTCGCAGCAAAATGCCCATGCTTTTCTTCCTTCATCGAAAAAGTATCTCAAAAATGGTCCTAGTATCGAAATTTTATATTTTACCGCAGACACGCCCGAAGCGACAGGTTATTATTTTACCCATGTTTCACATTTAACGTCGATGGGCTACCTCTACCAAATAAACGCATGTTATCTCCAAATCAGTTTATCAGGAAACTCGTTCTCCTGCGTGTTTCAGAGAGTTCCTGCTGTTCTTGGGTGGCCAATACATATTGAATGGATTCATCAGTCATTTGAAAAACGAATCGGCTAAAACCAGGCAACAACTGTTAACTGAACTAAATTGCCCGGCATATATCTGTCAAACACGGGCCATCTGCAAATGATGCAGGATGCGATCGAACATGACAATAAATTGCTGACGAAATCCATCCTTATTTGGTATTTGGTACTGTGTATACGTACAGCCACGTGAAAACTGAATTTTTACGTTGGGCTATAGCGGGACAATGATAATCGCTCATTGAAACAAGCGGCAGACCTTTCGAAGACCAAATAAACAAAACAAAATACAGAACAACTAAATAAAAAATAAACAAATCCAAAAAATGCAATTCTGTCGTTATTTTAAAATATGTAAAATTGTCGGTATTTTTTATATTTGTAAACAAATAAACAAACATATCAAAATAAAACACCAAAAAAGATAACTAAAACAAAACCATTAAACAAAATAAACCGTTTTATTTCAACAAAAATAAACAAAATAAAACAAAATAAACAAAACAAGAAAAAAATGAACTAAAAATATAAATACACAAAACGATAACGAAAATAAATTACTCGACAGAACCTGCCTTTTTTCTTCTTTGAGATCCGAACCCACCAGAATCGCTGAATCAGACCATAGAAATTTACAAAAAACAGACCACAAAAACTTCATTTCTGTTTCCGTTGAGATGTGGCGTGCATGTTTGTGAATCTTGCCATTGCGATTTAGAATGATGGGAATTATTGTTATTGCCCTCTTTCTCAGATCCCGCAACCACTTTGAAATCCGATATGAACTCTTCTATGAGGAATATAAAAAATACAAGACGGCGGTCCAACAAACCCAGCTTTTCAGGAGAATTAACAGCGTTGCCCTGGTGGCAAGATGGTTTGTGTCACGTTTCCTGTAGAATTTTCCCAAAGTAATCTCATGTTATGGTCTGTGCAATCTGATGGTGATCTAATGTTAATCTAATGTTAATCTATGGTAACCTATTGTTACTGGTATAATCTAATGTTAATCTATGGTAACCTATTGTTACTGGTATAATCTGATGTTAATCTATGGTAACCTATTGTTACTGGTATAATCTGATGTTATTCTATGGTAACCTATTGTTACTGGTATAATCTAATGCCAAAACTGCAGAGTCCTTTTGGGCAGATCATTCGTGCCGGGAGAGAGTTTTGCTTCATCCTGCAACACGATTTCACGTGAAAGATCATTTTGTTGGAAAATTGTTCCAAAACCGTGTTCACATGAACTTCCTCTGTGCATTTTGGAAGAAATTTGTTCCAAAAGAAGTGTCCATCTTCACCTGTCCAGTGTCTTTTGGAGGAGGGTTGTACCAAAAAGTGCCCACACAAGCACGTCTTCAGTGCATTTTGGGTGGTAACTTTAGTGCATTTTGGATGGAAGTTGTCCCAAAAAATGGTAACCTGCGCCCTTTTTCAAGATCGGATTCTCCCATTTATTTCCTAACACGCTTGATGCTCTGACGCATAATGAAAATATGTTTATCGGGTGTGCGTCAACAACAAATGTGTTTACATTTTTTCGACCACAGCTGGAAAAGGTGAATGCATTCGATGGCGCACTTTTACCACACTCTAGCAAACCCCTGCGCCTGTAAATATCAACCACCATGTGCCAGGTACCTACATGTTCGTTGCATCATTGCAAGAAATTGGTGCAGGAAATAAATGGCGAAGACAGGAAACGGGTATAGCAATTCCGTATGATCAACTGTAAACGACTGCCAAAAATCTGTTTTCTTTTTCGCTTTTTAAAAGGAAATAAATTTAACAACAATGATCCATTTGTATTCATAGTGATGCAGTTGGTAGACAAGAGCAACAGCCTTAGCAAAATCGAATTAATGAAACTAATTTTGCATTTTTTCTGCGAGATTTGCTGCCGCTTGTCATCGCATTTTGGGCGTACGAAATGGACGCACGGGGGATCGGGGGGTCTTTATTTAATGGGGGGGACCTTCTGTTTCGATTATGTCGCCTCATTAGCGAATAAAGTCTGGCAAGTGAATGCGAGCGAATTTTTCTCAAAGCTTTCTCTGAAAATTTTATAAGCGCATTACGAGTACATTGCGTATTTTGTTGACCGGAAATTCAACGCAGGCCATATAATGCAGGTATCGTATATGTATCGAATTCAACAAGGCATGCGCCGCAAATGCGCTCGTAATAAATCTCCGTCGGACAGGTAGATATACAGGTAGAGCACTACAGGTGCGCAGCGTCGACAAAAAGAGGCGAATCCGTTCAATCGACAGGCGTATTTCCGTTTTGATCTTTTCGGAGCCAACGTTCGAATGATTGCGCAGGTTCACTGAAGGCATTGATCAAATTTCACAAGTTATCTTTTCGGTGAACAGTTTAGTCCATCAGCTGTCAATAACTCCACAGTCAAGATGACACCGTCGATCTCAATGATTGGCAGACATAAGCGACAAATGCACCTTGAGAAATGCACCATGGATTTTCACTAATAGGTACCAATATACCCCAAAAAACTTTTCCTTTTCCACCTTATGGCGCCAGCCCGTTTTTTGGATTCCCGTTTCTTGGATGAAGTGGTATTGTAATTTCAGCGAGCGAAAATGCGGCTTCAAAACAAAATGCCAGCTCGACCTGACCTAATCCAACCTAACCTAACCCAACCTAACGTAATCTATCATGACCAGACTTGCCATGACCTAACCTGAGCTTCCACTGCGTTAAAAAACGCAAACATGATGCCATTACCATGTCCATCCAAGAAACGGGAATCCAAGAACCGGGATACCACGCCGCCTTATACCCTATGAACTCTTTTAACTACCCAAAAATTGTATAAACCCAAACTGTATAAACCCGTACTGTATAAACTGTATAAACCCATAAAGTCCATACCTAAACCCTAAAAATTCTTTAAACCCTGCAAACCCTATAACCGTTTTGACCCTATAAACCCTATAAACCCGCAATAAACCCTAGAAACCCAATAAAATCATTGTGAACCCAATAACCCTCTATCGAAAACCGGCGTCCTATTGAAGATTATCTGAAGCCTCATCTTAGGCATTCTTGGACCGAAGCGGAATTTTCGCGACGGATGCAAATTTGATATCAATTTAAAATCAGATTGAAATTTTTCATGTAGAAATAAAAGTTTTTTTGCACACATGAACTACTGAAGTTTGTGAGGCATCTCAATTGGAATTCTGCGGCGAACTATAAAGCGCGAACAAAAGCTACAATAGGAAGGAACACCCAACAGGAAGGGGTGCAATGTGCCACCGATATGGAGTAGCCTTAAAGATAAACAAGAGCAATTGACCCTAAAGGCAATTCCTTGCACAATTACGTTGCAAGAAGACAAAAATATCCTTGATTGACACCCGGGTAGCAGAGAAACGTGGCAGGAACGTTCCGCCGGAACATGCAAACACTTGGCTGTGACACGTGTCTGCCATTTGAATATGATCGGTGTGGCGCCGCGGTGGTGGCCACTATGGCAGGAATGTGGCTTTCTGTAGTGGCAGCGATGTGTATTTCCACCGTGATGGGGACATGGAAGGCTCCCGTGGCGGGAATGCTATTTTCCACCGTGGAACGAGACAAATCACCGTGGCAATCACGTTCCTGTCTCGGTGGTATGCTACGTTCCTGCCACGATGGAGAAACACATCGCTGCCATGGGGGAACGCCATGTTCCTGCTACAGTGGCCAGCACCGTGGTGCCACACCGACCATATCCAAATGGCAGCCACCTGGCACAGAAAAGTGTTTGCCATGTTCCGGCGGAACGTTCCTGCCACGTTCCTCTGCTACCCGGTTAGAATATATTTTCCAGCACCACTGCGTTTTTACAGGAACTTTTCCACTGGATAACCATGCAGGGCCTACATGATAATGGCTATTACAGAATTTCATGCACTGTGCAAGAATCCCTCTCTGCAATCAATCGCCTAGCTAGATGCACTCAATATTCGTAACGACCGATCTTCTCTTCTTTGACAATTATGTTTTACTACGACACTTATTCTTGGCGTGACACAGCTATTCATGCAGCACGGCTTGATCTCCACCGCTCATGTGTTATCCCGTAAAGTATCTATTTGAACACTTTCATCACGATAAATTCGTCGAACACGAATTTATCCCGAATAGCTGTGACACCCGAAGAAGTGTCGTGATCAAGAAAGTTCTCAAAGAAGAGATCAAAGATAACCACACCAGACACAAAGTCCGCCGACAAAATGGAATACCATAATTAAAAAAATTATTGTTGAAAAAAAAAATAAAAGAATCGCTGATTTTCTTTTCCGAAACTTCTTGAAAATAAACCAATGACAACAAAAAATTCAACATCAAAAAACAGTCCGCCGAGAATGGGACACAATTCTGCGTTCAACGTTCTGCGTTTTCTCTCCCCTTCAACAAACCTTTACCACTAGAAAAAAACAAAAAAAAAAAGCTTCACAAAAAAAACTTTACTATCATTATAACTACAACACTAGCACAAACTAATTTTCTTCGTCTTGCAATATTAAAGTATTGTTGAAGCATGCAAAACCAATTCATAGCATATGATTTGTTCGCAAGTAATTGTGCATCAGCGCCAGAGTTTCTTTTCCTGAAAGAGTTTCCTCTTTCCAAAGACATGCACATTGCAGCGTTGGTTTTTGAAACGTGATTTCTGACGGAAAACCCACGATGGACACGGCGCAATACATCTCGTATAGACCTACGAGTACACGTATATGGTTTCACAAAACACATTTTTGCCAAAATTTCGCTGCATCGGACGTGAGAAGGTCAACTGGGTTTGTTCTTGCATTTCGAGATTTGTGAGCGGAGTTGAATAATTGTGTGATTGTCTACTTTCTCCCAAAATAAAGACAATGCCGAAGGAAGTGCAATATGATCGATGAAAAGGCTGACCGGGTTATTATAACCTGGTTTCTCTGTGCTCTGACTGTACAGGGACGCCCAAAAGTCTTTGGACGTATAGGAAAAATATAAATTGGCTGTTTTTATCATATTTTGTGATCTGAACTTTTCTATAGTGCTAACCGCACGGATGTCTACAATTGAATAGGAACTTCATGGTAGTACCGTTTAGAGTGTTGTGGCTAGAACTAGAAGAAGTTTCAAATCGCAAAATATGATAAAAATAGCACATTTAATTTTTGCTACATGGCAAAAGATTTTTGGGCTCCCTGCATGTGCACAGAAAGTCAGAAACGAGAACAAATTGCGGATATTCAAAATTCCTAAAACAATTAACCATTTTGCTAAAGTCGTTATGGGAACGGCGCATACGACAGTCTGCGCCACTAATGTTTTTGCTCAATAGATTGCGTCCGGTTGGGGAACTTTACACAAAAAAGTATGTGGCCCTGTGCGAATTAAGAATTTATGTATAAAATTAAAAAGACAGACGGTTTCCGTCACAAATTCCACGCGAACTCGTTGACCTATGTGATAATGCACTTGTGGCCAATGCAAAATTCGCAGTCACAACTATAACTTCGTGGAGAGTGCATTGATAATAATTGCACATGCATTTTCACGCGTCGGAGATAAAGCGCGGAAGAGCCGGCATTTTCCACGCCAAAAATCGGGCGTGGCAAAGTGCAGTAAAAAGCACCAAAGCAGCGTTTGGCGAATCCGGAATGGAAAAACCCGGATATGTCTGCGAGACAAATTAGATAAAACCGTTGATAGACCCATAATTTAAAAATAACGTATCCACATAAAACTCATAAATTATGCCAACGCGATGTCGAAAAAATGTTCCTTGAAACGACGCTGTTGAGAAGGCTGAACGTTCAGGGACGTTTTGCGGGCATTATAGGCGGATGTCAACCAGTGGGTTGACAGCAATAAGCAATAAGAAGACACCAACAAGTAGGGCCTATAGCCTGACAAACAAAGCCAGTAAGGGTGGGGGGTTGGGTCAGGTTCGTTTGGTTAGGTTTGGTTACGAAAAAAAACGAAATGCAAAACGCAATATACGAGCATCAAGAATTTCGCCTGAGATACGAGTATCAAGAATAATTTCGGCTGTATGTCTTTGGCCATCTGAAAACTCCCCAACAACGCTGCAGTTTTAAGCCCAATAAATTTAGTTTTTGAGGCAGTGTTGAAGCTTGAACGCATTTATTTCATGTAGGTATACACCTAAAAAGCATATTATGCTTTTTCCAAATTAACTGTTGCCTCCGAACGTTTTCTTTCTTTCATTTAAATCTTATGCTGGCGGTAGAAATTAAAGCGCCAGCTTGCAACAAAGCTGCGAGTAAAAAGTCAGATTGCAACCTCGCCTGTAAAAGGTGGTATCCTTAATTCCTGCAGAGTAGATTATTTACTAAAAACATCAACAATCGCAATTTTTAAATGCATACGCATATTACTTCACTGACACACGTACCAGATCTTTGTGATCTTTACAACGAATTGTTGTCCATGTCTGTCTAGTGCAAGGATCCAAGTTGTACTTGGGGCAAGAACTTCTCTGTTTCTCGCATCAAACCGCCTGAGAAATGGCGTGAGCATCTTTCCTGAGGATTTATAGTCTACCCGTGGCAAATTTGACAATGTTATGAATTGAGAAATTTACGACAGATATACCTAGATGTCGTTTTACACTCTGAACACGAAGTTCAGTTTTGGCACACTATATTTTAACATGGGCTTTGATAGGAAGTGTTCTTTTAGGAACATCTATTTATGGAACACTTTTGGTCTGTTATCATTGGAACACATTGAGTGTTCCGTTTCCAGCGAATTGGAACACTTAAGGTGTTCCAAATCGCTCATGTGTTACAAGAACACGCCAAGTGTTCCATAAATGTTCGTAAAAGGACACTTCCTATCTAAACCCATGTTAAAAAAAAGTGTGCCAAGCTGAACTTGGTGTGTAGAGTGTAGGACCAGTGCACAAGAGAACCGAAATTTTCTTCTTTCCATTTTTCAGCACCTTCCAGCTCAAAAAGTATGCTTCAGAAGACAATTCATGGAAAATGTAATTTCTATTGCACACACACACTTACCGTCAATATTGCCTTCATCGTTGCGTGATTCGTAGTTTCAACAATTTGGTATCGACGTCCTTCTTGCTCTATGTCCACTGATTAACTCGTGATGACGTAATCAGTCCTGTGTCTTCGGCTGCGTTTCTTCGTCGATTGAGCAATTTCCTTCCTCGCTTCCTCACTTCGTTTCCCGCTCTTCACCTCCAGCCTCCACTCGTTTGCACGATATTTACTGTCTCTCTGTTCTTCCCAATTCAATTGTTTATTTATAATTGAAATCGGTTGTTGTACCCGTTTCCTTCTGACAGACAACTCCAGCTCCGCGGTCGATTACACTAACACACACTTTCCTTGCGACACTTTTCTCATGCGTTTCTGTTTTAGCTGCTTGCTTGGGCTGTCGCGCCTGCCAAATTATCACAAAAATCACCCCTGTTCCAACAATAATACGTCGTGCAATTTATTCAATCGGATCCCCTGGATTGCTAAGAGAAGGAAAACGAAATCACTACGCATTAAGCGAGTCCACACATTCGCGATTTTGTCGCGTTGTAGCGTCGTCGCGCGCGTAAAAGTTGTCGGGTACAACGACATTGCCACGCGTGCAGCATACGAATACACCATGCATAGTGTCTGCACACAAGGCGTTGTTGTCGCACTCAACAACTTTTACGCGCGCGACGACGCGACAACGCGACAAAATCGCGAATGTGTGGACTCGCTATAATCAAGCATCAAAAAACGCGCAAAATGGATGAAAAGTGGCTGCTTCGGCCGAACAACTGTTCACGGTCCGACGACCTCACGTGGAATTGCAAAAACTCAGATATTCGCAAACGTATTTTGTGAAAATGTGTCTACAAAATATCCTTCTTGCCTACTATTCCGATGTTGGCGGCATCGAGCGACATTTGCTCTCTCAAACCCCCTTTTTCGTATTTGTGGGCCTTTCCTCTCTCAAACCCTCTGTTTGTATTGCTACTTAAGAAGATACCGCAAGAACAAAATATTCCGTTAAAATGACCTGCGAACCAATGCGCTTTAAATAAATTTTTATTTATTTAAAATAAATTATTAAATTAAATTTTATATGAAGAAGGATTTATTTAACAGACATTGCTGCGAACCACACTTCTGCATGTGATTCATGGAATCGCAAAAAATCCAAATCCTCAGCTTCCCCAGAAGCCGCACAGAAGAAATATACAGTGAAAAATGTATATACAGCAACCTGCCATTTCCCCAACGAGTACGACCCAAATTTTCCAAAATGGGGGGAGCCTCATACAGCACATACTCGTGCAAAAGCGTGTGCGAATGTTAAAAGCCTCACAAAAAGGCACAATTCTGGCCGAAAAAGCATAAGAAAATTTTGCATAGAAAAAAGCAATACTTTTTTGGAGAAAAAAAGAACTTTATCGCAGAAAATACTTTTCTCGAAAAAGCAGTACTTCATGCATCATAAAAAGCTCATGAAATTTTCAGAAAAAGCGATAATTTTTGCGCAGAAAATACTTTTCAAAAAAAGCAATACATTTGCATCGATAAAAGTCATTCTCTTTGCAGAAAAAAAGCGAAACGTTTCGCAGAAAAATACTTTTTCCAAAAAAGCAATACTTTTTGCATAGAAAAAAGCAATGGGCACTCGAAGAAACAAATCTTTTTTGCAGAAAACAATACTTTTTTGAAGAAACAAACAAGCAATACTTTTTTGCATAGAAACAACATAACTCTTTTGAAGAAAAAAGCAATGCTTTTTATGCAGAAAATGGGAAAGCTTTTTTGCAGAAAAAAGCAACACATACTCGCGACCGTTGAAAGAGTTCAATCCAAATCCAAGCATGAACCAACAACAAGAAGATAAAGAAAAATGATTCTGACCTTTCACGGAGTTTTTGATTGTTTTTTTTTTCGATTTTCTTCACGAATTAGTTGGGCCTACTTCGAAAGAAAATGCACTTAACCATCAGCCGAACCCTGTTCCAAAGGAATTGGGAAAAACAGGAAACGGGATTCCTTTCGCGAGGACCCCACCCCACTACGTTTCAAAATCAAGTTAAATGCTCGGGGCATTTTGATGAATGGTTTGCCCTTTTGAAATCATGGTTCAGAAATAAAATGCAACTCGAAATCGTGGGCATGGGAAAAAAGGTTTACGAAGTGCATAACGTCACGGGTCGAAGTTTAACCGAGAAAGGACCACTTTGCAACCGAGAGAATTGTTGTAAAAACGGCGGCGAAATTAATGTACTCACACATGTAAAAAATAGGACTGTTAAGATTTTATCACAAGCTCCATGCCGCAGATATTAAATAATCCTCTTTTTTAACCGAGGTCAAAATCTAATAGCTCCAGAAAGCTCTGTTGCAATCTGACGCTTTAATTTCTAGTGCCTGTATAAGAGTAAAAAGAAAGAAAAAAGTTTAGGAGGCAACAGTTAAATGGGCAAAAACACATGCATGTGTACAGCAGCGAGAAAATTAATTGGACCACACATGGTGACGTTTCTTTCGGGTTTTTGGGGAAATCTTGAACCTGTCGAAATTGGCGTTCCATCACTGATTTGATGCATATTTCTGTGCAACAAAAATCCGATTTCTTGAACCTGATATCACCACGATTCTCCCAGTTTTCTCTGAAAGATCGAAAAACCAGCAGCAACTGATGGCACCAGTAATTTTC